>ML328930.1:7637-51676 GCA_005239505.1 Nicotiana paniculata
TTGCACACATTTTCTGTATGGAATAAGCTTGATGTCTCGAGTCTCCCATTCTCCTTGGGCTTGTCGGATAAGCATATCAGAATCTCCCATAACCAATAGTTCATGCACCTCCAGATCGAGGGCCATTTTCAGACCCATGATACAAGCTTCGTATTCTGCCGTATTATTGGTACAAAAGAAACGGAGTCGGGCCGTTGCAGGGTAATGTTGTCCNCCATGATAGAAGTTTCATATTCTGCCGTATTATTGGTGCAAATGAAATGGAGTCGGGCCGTTGCAGGGTAATGTTGTCCGATAGGCGAGATGAGGATTGTCCCGATCCTAACTCCCTTTATATTGACAGTCCCATCAAAATACATTTTCCATACATGGGTGGTGTCCGGAACTACTTCCTCTATTGAGTTAACCTCTTCTCCGTGAAGTATGTGCTCAGTGGATTGTAATCATCATCAACTGGATTCTCTACCAAATGATCTGCCAAAGCTTGTGCTTTTATTGCGGTGCGAGTGACATAGACAATGTCGAACTCTGTGAGCAGAATCTGCCCTTTTGCGAGCCTGCCAGTGGGCATCGGCTTTTGAAAGATGTACTTCAAATGATCCATTCTAGATATAAGTTAAGTGGTTTAGGCTAGGAGATAATGCCTCAATTTCTGAGATATCCAAGTCAAGGCACAACACGTCCTTTCCAAAAGGGTGTACTTAACCTCATAATTGGTGAACTTCTTGCTCAAATAATAGATTGCATGTTCCTTTTTTCCTGTCGCATCATGTTGCCCCTGAACGAATCCAAAGGAATTATCCATCACCGATAGATATAAAAACAAAGGCCTACCCGGTTCAGGTGGGACCAGTACGGGGGGTTTTGATAGATAGTCTTTGATCCTATCAAAAGTTTTTTGGCAATCGTCTATCCACTTGATAACAACATCCTTTTTCAGCAGCTTAAAAATGGGCTCGCATGTGGTTGTGAGCTGAGCAATGAACCTACTGATGTAGTTCAACCTCCCGAACAAACTCATGACTTCCTTTTTATTCTTCGGGGGTGGCAAATATCGAATGGACTTTGTCTTAGATGGATCTAATTTGATGCCTCTCCCGCGGACTATAAAACCGAGGAGCTTCCCAGATGGAACCCCAAATGAACACTTGGCTGGATTGAGCTTAAGTTCGTACCTTCGAAGCCGTTCGAAGAACTTTCTCAAATCGCGCACGTGATCAGCTTGTGTCTTTGATTTTATGATGACATCATTGACATATACTTTTATCTCTTTGTGCATCATGTCGTGGAAAATGGTTGTCATGGCCCTCATGTAAGTGGCCCTGCATTCTTCAAACCGAATGGCATGACCCTGTAACAATAAGTACCCCATGGAGTGGTGAAATCGGTCTTTTCTGCGTCGTCCTCATCCATTAGAATCTGGTGGTACCCAGCATAACAATCCACGAACGATTGTATCTCATGCTTTGCGCAATTATCTACAAGGATGTGGATGTTTGGCAAAGGAAAATTATCCTTCGGACTTGCCTTGTTCAGGTCCCTGTAGTCAACACAAACTCTAGTTTTTCCATCCTTCTTTGGAACGGGCACAACATTTGCCACCCAGGTGGTGTATCGGACAGCTCTGACCACGTTGGCGCTCAACTGCTTCATTATTTCCTCTTTGGTTTTGTCACTCATGTTTGTTTTACATTTTTGTTACTTTTGTTGGATTGGTGGAAAATCAGGATACGTGGCAAGCTTATGAACCACTAGGTCAGCACTTAAACCCGGCATATCATCATATGACCAAGCAAACACATCTCTGTATTCAAATAAGAGTTGAATCAAGGAATCTCTGGTTTTTTGTTCAGTGTGAATGCTTATCTTTGTTTCTCTAACTTCTTCGTGACCCCCGATATTAATGGACTCAGTTTCATTGAGGTTGGGCTTAGGCTTATTTTTAAATTGTTCCAACTCTCTTGTTATTTCCTCAACAGCCTCATCTTCGTCATGTTCAACCTCTTGATGCATTATTTCGAAATTAGACAGCTTTTTATGATCTGGGCGTGAATTCTGCATGCATGTCATGTTATTAAAGCCGGCATTAACGAAACTGAAATGGAAACAAAATGACTGATTCAGGGAACGGAAAAGATACAAAATGCTAATGCGAAACTGAACTGCATTTCATTAAATTCGAAAGGATAGAAGGGTTAATCTCAAAACAAAACAAATACTTAGATGTTTGGATTAGCACCCTGAAAGCAACCCAAAATACAAAAAGAAAATGCAAAAGCAAACTACCAAGACTCATTCCTTGTGGGGAGAGGAGTTGCTTCCCAATTGTTGAGCATGGTATCTGGGCCAATTAGTTGCACATCGGCTCGACTAGCGCCTTCACCTGCCTGGATCATATTCACTTCAGAAAACATCTAGCTGAATCCATGGCAAATCTCATCAATGTTTGCCTGTGCCGAGGAATGTTGACTTTCTTGGAGTCGCGTCTTGACAAAAGTGTCGAAAATGTGAGGGATAGGTTGTTGCAAGACCCATCCGTGATTTTTGCGGTGTTTGGCTTTGTCTTCGTCTTCTTCTGTCAGACTGAAGCCTAAACCAAAATTACCCTGGTTACAGAATGAAGAAATGAGCTCCGAAATTCCTTGCAATGATGCCCCCAAGCCTTTTCTTGGCTCATAACCTTGTCTGAGCATGAGTGCCGCTACCATTACAGATGTGGCGGAAAGAAGAGGATGCAGAATGGGCCTTCCTTCCTCAACATGGTCCGAAGCAACCACTTCAAAAGCCTGGTAGACAATGGATTCGTACCCTTCCTTGGCCTCAATACAGGGGATTAACGGGTCTTTATAAACGGATGACTCGTCTTCCCCATGAACAATAATTTCTTGCCTGTCATGTTCGAATTTGAGCATTTGATGCAAAGTGGATGGCACAGCTCGGGCCGTATGGATCCATGGCCTTCCAAGAAGAAAGTTATAAGAAGTGTCCATGTCCACTACTTGGAAGACAATTTCGAAGTCAACCGGCCCAATCATCATGGTGAGGTTGATCTCCCCAAGGGTATCTCTCGCCGAGCCATCAAAAGCGCGGATACGGACATTGCTGGGTCGGATTCTGTCTGTATTGATCTTCATGCTCTGCAAGGTGGAGAAAGGTCATACATCTACACTCGAGCCTCCATCAACCATGACTCGTTTCACGTAGTGCCACTCCCATTTAACAGTCAAGTGCAAAGCCTTGTTGTGCCCGGCTCCTTCTTCGGGGAGTTCATCATCAGTAAAGGTGATTCTGTTCACCTCAAAAAATCTGTTAGCCATCTTCTCTAACTGATTCACTGTGGTCTTCTCTGAGACATGTGCCTCGTTCAGGACCTTGATTAATACACGAGCATGCTCTTTTGAATGTACGAGCAGAGATAGTAGAGAAATTTGGGCAGGAGTCTTTCTCAGCTGGTCGATGATTGAGTAGTCCTGAACTTTCATCTTCTTCAAAAACTCTTCTGCCTCTTCTTCAGTGACTGGTTTCTTTATTGGAAATGGGCTTTCTCTGATTTGCTTAGCCTTCCTCAACTCCTCTGGAGAGTAGCACCTTCCTGATCGAGTCAAACCTCCAGTTTCCCCCACTTCTTCTATGATTTCCTTGCATTTGTAAGCCATCACAGTTCTGTTTTAGTTCCAAGGAATGGTCTTCGTGTTTGTCCCAGGGGGTTGCACGACAGGTTTGATTATGACTGGCTCAGTTGTACCCTTTGTACCGCCCTGGTTCTGCCTTGTGATGGGGTGGCCTCAAAGGATACATTTAAGAATTTTTTAGCTAAATCTCAAGTAAAAGAGGACAAATAAGCGGTCAAAATCCCTACTTATCAACTCCCCCAAACTTAAGATTTTGCTTGTCCTCAAGCAATTAAGGCAATTCGCACCTCCATTAGAAAAAAGAATATTTCAGCTGTCCTAAGTTAAGTCAAATACTAATCAATTGGGACCAATAATTACCCACACTCTCATGAATCATTAACAAGCCTATGATTTGAAAATTGGATCACAAATGGCTCTAATGTGACTCTTGAGCATCAAGGGTTGACTTTGATCATCAAGGAAGCTCGCACTTTCATGCAAGTCTCTGTGGATCCCAAACTCCTCCTCCTATACTTTCTGGAAGCTCATCTCAGCCACGAAAGAAGATTTCAAAACAATGACTCGAAGAAGATTCGCTCATCACTCTCAAAAGAATGTCACAAGCCCGGCTCTAAGTACTATATGCTTGCCCCTCATGTAGATCACCACTAATACAAGCTTGCTCGGCTCAAAATCACGTAGGAATTTTTTGGATTGTAATGAAGGCTTTTGGATTAAGGAGGGTAATATTGGATTGGAATTGGTTCATCTTTCCTTTAGCACTTCATATTCTCTTGTTGGCTCGTATTTTGACAACTCTTTGAGTCATTTTCTTTTTCCTTAGGGGGATTAGAGAGACTTGACATCACTCTTTCTTTGCCATGTTATTCACGATATCCTTCTTTGCTTTCTCAATGCTTCACACTTCTTCTTTATTTGCATCTTTTTCACCCCTTTCATATTATTCACTTTCTTTTTGTGTTTTTGTTTGTTCTTCCTTTCTTTTTCTTTGCCTTTTCCTCTTTTTCATTTCTTTTGTCTTTTTTTTTTGTGCCTTGAAACCATCCTTAAACTCCTCGTCTCTCCCCCAAACTTATGTTCTTGACATTTGAATCACATTAGTGCTAAAGAAAAGTGATAATAGGCTAGATTCATGTAGTTTAGCATCTATTTATACTCCAACTTTGTTATGCTTCACTGTCCTAGGAAGGTTAAATGGCGTTAAAATGGATCTAATTGGGAATTTTATGTTTTGTAGGAGCAAGTCATGCTTATGAGGACCTAGGATGGTACTTGGAGCTAAATTAAAGCAAGAAAGACCCCTCGGAGTTAAGAGCGTGTGAAAGAAGGAATAATAAAAGAGAAGACAGAAAGATACGTCATTAGCGCGTCCATTAGCGCGGCCGCGCTAGCCCAGCAGGCAGAGGTAGGGCACATCGCATTTAACGCGGCCACGCTAGTTCCTGTCCAGCACGCGTTTATTCAAGGGTAAAATTGGAAGCTTGGGGACAATTCCACTTAACCTATAAAAGGTCCAGACAGATATCAAGGTTTTAAGGTCTTGTTCAAGGCAAAGAGAGGAAAGGAGGATAATTGGGCATCACGTTTCATCTTTCTTCCTTGTGTTTTTCCCATTTATGATGAATTCTCTTGATGTTATTATCAGCACAATTATTAGTAGCTAATTTATTTAGTCTAAGGTTTTGGTGGAACCTGTTGAAGGATGAACTTCTTGTTATATTAATATAGTTTGACCGCTTTAATTTCTATTTGTTCAACTAAGTTCTTGTTGTAGTTGATTGAAGGACCCTTAATTAGTTGTGCCTATTTAGTATGTATTACTCGGGAGAGAGTGCATATTTAGGTAGTTGTTGAACAGCATCACTCCCAAAGTATATGAGGGATCCATAACCGAAGGTTTAAAGGTGGGATTAGGGATAACGAAACATTGGGTGCAATCTAAGTGAGCAGTAATAAAAGCTAGCCAGTGTAATTCGGGAGAGTGCGTCTAGTAAATTGTCATAATTACTCGGAGAGATTTACGGTGACAAGAGTGCTCATGATTGATAGAGACGATTAGGCAAAACTATATGAAACATAACAGGAAGGGACACCATCAAAAAGGGAAATCACAACCTTAGATCCTTCTCTTAATTGTTTACAAATCCTTCATAGTTAGCTTTTAGTTTAATTTATTTTATTTAGTTATAGTTAGTAGAAACCTCAACAATTGTTATTCATAATCTTTGGGAAGTTGAGTACGAAGAATCAAGTGAGTCTGACACCGGTAATTGATAGGTTAATTCCTGATTCGACTCTGGGCTAAATACTCAGATTATATTTGCAACGTCCGCATAGTCCTTTTTATAAGGCATAGTTGGGCGTGATCAAATTTTGGCGCCGTTATCGGGGAATTAACAATGTTATTAATTACAGTTGGAAGAAATACAAAAAATTCTTAGTGTAGTCAATTTTCTTCATCTTCAATCCATACATTGAAATTTTAACGTTTGGTAACTTGGTTGTACAAGTGCATGCCTAGAAACTCATCGATAAATGGTGAAGTGTTTGAAGACTTATTAGACCCCGAGAAAGTTTTCAAGGCCTTGAACCGGGCCAACGGAAAAAACAAACAACAACCATCAACTAAACAACTTGAAACAGACATGGCAGATCTGGTAAACAACAGGAACAACAATAGGGATAACGTGGTGGACCAACTGCACAGGGAGTGGAGCATCTTGTGTCAAAGTCTCCTTTACATGACTGGTCACAACCCACGATGGAGAATTTGGCCACATCGATAGTAGTCCCGCAGATACAGGCTGAATCTTTTCAGATCACAAACAACATGGTGCACTTGTTGCAGAACAAGGGACTATTTTCGGGGTCATACATTGAGGATCCCCAACAACATTTGAAGAATTTCCTGTCGATTTGCAAAACTCAAAGGCAGCCAAACGTAACTCAGGAAGCAATAAAGTTGTTGTTGTTTCCATTCTTAGTGATAGGAGCAACCTAGACTTGGCTAAACTCCCTCCCTATAAATTCTGTTACTACATGGGAGGAGTTAGTCAAGTAATTTGTGAAAAAGTTCCATCCACCCAACAAGACGGCTCAGCAAATTGATGAGATCTTGAGCTTCAGACAGAAACCAACGGAGACATTGCAAGAAACATGGGAGCGATTCAAAGGGATGTTAGTTATATGTCCGCACCACGGTATTCCAGAGCAAATGGGTTGGGGCAGCAGTTTTACATGGGTATGGAAGATAGTGTGAAGGCAAATGTTGATGCTTCAGCTGGTGGAGCATTCTTGAGCAAATCATGGAGAGAAAGCCAGATCCTACTTGACAAAATGGCATAGAATTTGGGGTGGAAAACCAGGAATGCACCCATCACTCCAGTAGTTCACTCAGTGGCCTTAGATTCAGCCAACACTCTTGCTGAAAATATGGCCACCTTAATGACACAAATGAGCATACTCACTAAAAAGGTGGAAGAGTCAGGGCAGAAGAAGCAGGTGCATATTGTGGATACAACCAATGGGGGCTTATTCACATCTTGCATTAGTTAGCCACTTGGTAGTCAGTGGAATGTTGAAAGTGATCATCATCACTATCCTGAAAACATGAATTATGTGTCTAATTATGGGGGCCAGAGACAGGGCGGTCAAAATTGGGGCCAACAAAATCAGCCATACAGGCCAGTTTAGCCGCAACACAACAATGGAATTATGGGATCCATGCGACCTCACGGTAATGTGGCGCCTTACCAAATGTTGCAGGGGTACAATAATCAGAATCAGCAACATGCTTATCATCCTTCTTAGCAAGAACATGGTGGGAGACAGGAAGATGGGTTTTCCAGACTCAAGGCAATGATGCAGCAGGTTATTGGGTCAACTGCGAAGATGAGTGAAAGAGTAGATGCATATGAGTCAGCCATAAAGAATATTGAAGTGCAAATGGGCCAAATCTCGATGTCTTTGAATAATCGTCCTCATGGGACATTGCCTGCAGACACTCAAGTAAATCCAAAGGATTAGGGCCCAAAGCAATTGTTGGCAGTGAGTCTACGCAATGGCAGAGACTTAGACTTGGAGAAAGAAAGAGCTCGAGAAAGCAGACAGGCTGAGACGCTTGTACCAGTGCCCATTGAAATAGATGATTCAGCAAGACTGACCAAGGGGACAGTGCAGCCTGCCCAGGGAGAAACCAACATACAGATCGAGGCTGAGAAAGAAGCTGAGATAGCCTAGGAATCGGTAGTTGAAGTAGTGTTTGACAAGGAGAAAACCCAAATCACTGGGAAGAAGAGACCTCCAGCACCATTCCCACAGAGTCTGGCCAAGTACCAGAAAGATGAACAATACAAGAAATTCTTGGAGATGTTGAAACAAATTCAGGTAAATATTCCCTTGATTGATGCTCTGAAAGAGATGCCTGGTTATGCAAAGATGATGAAGAATTTGATGTCCCGAAATTTCAAATTCCAAGAATTATCCACAGTTACTCTTACTCAGACCTGCAGTATCGTTGTGACCAGAACGATTGCCCAAAAGTTGTCTGATCCAGGGAGTTTCACAATTTCCTGCACTATCGGTAAGTTTGCCTTTGCCAAGGCACTCTGTGATTTGGGGGCCAGCATTAATCTTATGCCCCTAGCCATATATAAGAGGTTGGGGATCGGTAGAGTTAGACCGACATCCATGTTGTTGCAACTGGCAGACAGGACGGTAAAAAGACCTTCAGGCATTCTTGATGACGTGTTGGTACAGGTAGGGAAATTTGTGTTCCCTACAGATTTTGTGATCCTGGATTGTAGAGTGGATGAAGATATTTCCATAATTTTGGGAAGAACGTTCCTGGCCACGGGGTGAGCTCTCATTGATTGTGAAACTGGGGAGCTCAAGATGAGGTTGAACGACGAGGAGATGACATTCAACGTGCAGAAATCCATGAGGCGACCAAGTTAATTCGCTAATTATTCTCTTATTGATGTCGTGGATGTAATCCTGGAGGAGGAGGATGAGTCCCTGACTATTGAAGACCCCCTTGTTGCATGTCTTATGAATTTGGATAAGGTGAATGGGGAAGAATTGGCAGAATGGGTGCTGGCTCTTAAGGCAAAGGCGTTTGGCAGAGATCACTTGAATTTGAGCCCCTGCACTTAGAAAAGAGAGAGACTCCGCTAGCCAAGCCGTCTGTAGAAGAACCACCAAAGCTGGATTTGAAGCCACTGCCAACCCATCTCAGGTACGCGTTTCTAGGACCTAACTCCACATTACCTGTTATTATCTCATCCAGTTTTTTAGATGTGTAGGCACAACAACTTTTACAAGTACTCATAGAGTGTAAGACTGCCATTGGGTGGACCATGGAAGACATTAAGGGGATCATCCCGGCATATTGCATGTACAAAGTTCTTCTAGAAGAAGGGCACAAACCTTCCAGGGAACACCAAAGAAGGCTGAACCCCAATATGAAGGAAGTGGTGAAGAAGGATATTATTAAGTGGTTGGATGCGGGAATCATTTTCCCCATCTCTGACAGCAACTGAGTTAGCCCGTTACAATGTGTTCCTAAGAAGGGTCGCATGACGGTGGTGAAAAATGACAACAATGAGCTGATCTCTACAAGAACCGTCACAGGCTGGAGAATTTGCATAGACTATAGGAAACTAAATCTGGCCACCCGGAAAGACCACTTTCCACTTCCCTTCATTGATCAGATGCTTGACAGACTGGCAGGGAGGTCTCATTTCTGTTTTCTGGATGGGTACTCAGGGTACAACCAAATCTCCATTGCTCCAGAAGACAGAGAGAAGACCTCTTTCACATGTCCATATGGGATTTTTTCCTTCAGAAGGATGCCCTTTGGCCTATGCAATGCACCCGCCACATTCCAAAGGTGCATGATGGCCATATTCACTGACATGGTCGAGGATATAATGGAGGTGTTCATGGATGACTTCTCAGTGGTGGGAAACTCATTGGATGAGTGCCTAGCAAATTTGACCCGAGTGTTGAAGAGGTGTATTGAGACTAACCTTGTACTTAATTGGGAAAAGTGCCATTTCATGGTACAAGAGGGTATAGTCTTAGGACAACTGGTATCAAGCAAGGGAATCGAGGTGGATCGTGCTAAAGTAAATGTTATAGCAAATCTTCCACATCCCACATCAGTTAAAGCGATCAGGAGCTTCCTCGGGCATGCCGGTTTCTACCTGATAATCATCAGAGGCTTCTCCAAAATGGCAACCCCCTGTGTAAGTTGCTAGAAAAAGATAACCCTTTTGTGTTTTCTGATGATTGCAGGGTAGCATTTGAGGAGTTGAAGAAGAGGCTAGTCACGACACCCATCAGTGTTGCCCCCCGACTGGGAGAAACCATTTGAGCTTATGTGTGATGCCAGTGACTACGCAGTGGGAGAAGTGCTAGGACAGCGGAAAGACAATATAATGCACCCAATTTACTACGCAAGTAGCACGTTGAGTGGAGCCCAGCTGAACTACACTGTGACTGAAAAAAAGATGCTGGCAGTGGTGTTTGCTTTCGACAAGTTCAGATCATACCTGATTGGATCTAAGGTAATTGTGTACATTGATCATGCTGCTCTCAGGTACTTGGGTGCTGCTACTGCAAGAGTTTGACCTGGAGATTCTTGACCGTAAGGTCACAGAGAACCAAGTCGAAAATCATTTATCGCGACTTGAAAGAGTTGAAAATGCAGTTGAGGCAGAGGATATTCTGGAAACCTTTCCAGATGAGCATCTACTCGCCACAAGCCTTGAGGAAGTTCCATGGTATGAAGAGCCCTATGAACTCTCCTCTGTGGAAAAGAAAAAGTTTTACCATGACTGTCGCATGTATTACTGGGATGAACCTTATCTGTTTAGAATTTGTATTGAAAAAATGATCCGGAGGTACGTCCTCGAGATAGAACAATCTTCTTTTTTGCAGGCATGTCAAGCATCAGCATATGGCGGGCATTTTGGAGGAGTCAGGACGGCAGCAAAAGTTCTAGAAGCCGGGTTCAACTGGCCAACTGTGTTCAAGGATGCACATCAATGGGTGAAGGGCTGTGATGAATGTCAGAGAAACAGGAACATTTCCCGGTGCCATGAGATGCTCATGAACCCAATTCAAGAGGTTGAGGTGTTCGATGTTTGGGGGATAGACTTCATGGGCCCCTTCGCCAGCTCCTATGGAAATAAATACATACTTGTTGTTGTATATTATGTGTCCAAATGGGTGGAAGTTGTATCACTACCCACCAATGATGCAAGGGTGGTGGTGGGGTTTTTGAAAAAGAATATATTCACCCGTTTTGGGATCCCGAGAGCCATCATCAGTGACGGAGGCACTCATTTCTGCAATCGTGCCTTTGAGAAATTGCTAGCAAAGTACGATGTGCGCCACAAGGTGGCAAACCCATACCACCCTCAGACCAGTGGTCAGGTTGAAGTGTCGAATAGAGAAATAAAGAGTGTGCTGACCAAAACTGTGAACGCCACAAGAACTGATCGGGAAAAAAAGCTAGATGATGCACTCTGGGCCTACAGAACCGCTTTCAAAACACCAATTGGTATGTCACCATACAAGTTGGTGTTCAGGAAGGCCTGTCACTTGCCGGTAGAACTGTAACATAGAGCTTGGTGGGCATTGAAACAGTTAAATCTGGATCTTGAGGCTGCCGGCACAAATAGAGTCATAGAACTGCATGAGCTAGATGAATTCATCTATCTGGCTTTCGAGAGCATGAGGCTGTACAAGGAAAGAATGAAGAGGTTTAACGATAAGAAAATTGTTGAGAGAAACTTCAAACCCGGAGATATGGTATTGCTTTAAAACTCAAGATTAAGGATATTTCCGGGTAAACTCAAGTCCCAATAGTCTGGACCATTTCATGTGGTCGAAGTGCTTCCCTCAGGTGCCATAGAGATTGCTTCAGAAAAAGATTCCCACACCTTCAGAGTTAATGGGAATAGATTGAAACTGTATGTGGGCATGGATGAAACCAATGAAGTGTCACTGATACATTTGACTGAACCACAGAGGTCGAGGGAGCCTTAAAAGCGCTCATCTGCGTCGTGTCACGACGTTAAATCAGGCGCCGCATGGGAGGCAACCTATTGACTTGTTGTAATTATCGTGCCACGACATTAACTAAGGCGCCGGTTGGGACGCAACCCAACATGTAGTGTTTTCAGTATAGTAGAATAGTAGATGAATTATCATAAGTACTAACATATGCAGGTATGCTTAGGCAAAGGAGGAATCCGGCCACGCCGAGGAAAAGATAAAAAAAGATGAAAAATTTTGAGGACTGGAGTAGCGCGGCCGCGCTAATCGACTAGTATTCTACCTCAGAGTAGCACGGGCGTGCTAGTGGCTGCGCACATAGCCCAGCTTTCTGCCTAACTAGCGCGGGCGCGCTATAACCGCGCTAGTAGCGTCGCTGGCAGGTTTGTTTTCGTAAGCTATAAAAAAAATTTATTTCTTTCTTTTTATTTTCTTTTCTTTTCTTTTGTGACTATAAAGTAAACCCCCCCCCCCCCAAACCCTAACCCCCTTCTCCAATTCCTCCTCACCCCACTTCCCCTCTCAAACTCTTACCTTCCTCACCTAAACCACACGCCTTTCTCCCTCCCCAATTCACTATCAACCTTAATTCTGCCAAGTTCACTGATAATTACACCCCCAAACACACCCTTCAGTTCTCACTCTCTTCTCACACCACAAATATGTTTTCTCTTTGCCATTTTTTATTTTTGTTAGGTTTTCTTTTTAATGTGTTGTTAGGTAGTAGTTTTGTCTTCTTTTTTGCTTAGCAGTAATTGTTATGTATACTTAGTGCATGTGGGTGGTGGTATTTGGGGAGTTGTATCTCTTGACTTAGTTGGGTGAATTTGGGACAATTGTGGTGGTAATTGGGGTTCAAATTGATTAATTGGGGGCTCTGATGCATAACGCCCACCAAGTGTTTGTTTAAATGCCCCAGTGAATGGCAATGATAATTGTGACCAATTGTAAAGGTGAAATCTGAGTAACCACAGTTGGGTCACCTCGTTTGTGCTGCGCTAATGATGTCCTTATTGTAGGTACAATGGCACCTTCCAAAAAGCGTCATGCCACCGGATCTTCGTCCAGCAGACAAGTGGGATCATCCAGAGCACGAGCGTCCACTGATACTCGGCCTTATAATAGAAACAAATTCGTATCCGCTAAGGCTTAGGACCGGTTTGTTGAGAAGGAACCGAAGGTAGCAATACTAGAACGGGGCATAGATACAGCATCCCTCCGGTTCGACTGTCCAAGGATGTACGATGAGCGGATGCGGCGTCGGTTGGATGTGTTCTTTGAGGAGCCAGGCGATGAAAATGTGCTGGTGGTCAGAGAATGTTATGCCAACAATCCGGAGCACAGGAGTTATGTGGTCACCGAGGAAAAATCTGGTGGACGCCTCTGTGGAAGCCATTCGGAGGGCTTACCAGCTGCCAGGTCCCGTAGCGGAGATGGACGACGGATATGAGGCGTATGATATACGCTTCACTCAGTGGATGAAATTCCTTCCGATTATCTATGTCCCGGGAAAGGAGGTTCACTGGTACAAGTACGGGAATAAGTTTCACTCGTCGGCACTCACTTTTGAAGCGAAGTGTTAGCTATATCTGATCAACAACCGCCTGATCCCGTCCCACAACACCTCGGAGGTGAATTCTCCTCGTGCTTGTTTGATCTGGTGCTTCATGACGGGCCACAACGTTGACGTGGCCAAGCTCATGCATGAGGAGATGTTTGTTTGTTGTCCAGTTAATAGATATGGCTTCTTCTTCCCCTCTCTTTTCACTAGATTATGCGTTGCAGCTGGGGTGCTGGGAAATTTGGCGATAGATGGCAAAGTGTCGACGGAGGCCGCCTTTCGAGCAGAAAAGGTAACCGCTGGAAAGGATGCAGTAGCGGCTGGTGGTGATGACGGGGCGGACGAGTCTGAGGAGGAGGAGGATGAGCAAGTAGAAATGGGAGAGGAGATGCCCACTCAGGAGCATGTTGCCGACGTAGCAGGACCGTCTAGGGTCAGTTGGAGTCAGAGAATGATAACCTGGAGCAGGAGATGGAAAGTTTACGTACCTCGGTCGCTGACTTGGGGTCAAGAGTTTATGCGCTAGCCACCCAAAATGCCAAATCAGAAATGAAAATCATGGGGTGGCTGCGAGCCCTAGGTCGTGCACGTCACCTGGACCCGGGGACAGTCTCCGACCAAGAGTGAGCCTCCAGGGAAGTTTCTCTACCTCACTTTGCTTTACTTTGAATGCCATGAGGACATGTATTCATTTTAAGTGTGGGGTGGGGAAATAATTCATTATACATGTATATATGTAGGAATGTACTTGTTATATGTTTTCCCTTATATTCTTGTGAGTTTTGTTTGCTTTTGTTTTTGTTGTTTTAAGTAGTAGTGTAATTATTTAAGTCGACTTGTCCCGATGAAGGATCTCATTCGATGGGGTTCCTGAGGGTCTAAGTCGACCACACAAAAAAAAGGAAAAAAAGTCAGAAAATATAGTGGACTTCTCCTGAAGACGGATCTCCTAGACAGTTTTCTTGAGGGAAGTAAGTCTAAAGAAAATACCAAAAAGATTTTTGTTTTAGGTAGTGTAGTAACTTCCCTTTGATTTTTCTTTGGGCCGCGGTTCTTTTCCAAGGATTTTGGCTTGAACCGGGTGTAGTTAGTTTTTTTTTTGTTTAGTTTGTTTTTAGTTTTTATTAGGTACTTATGGGCGATGAGCTGAAATAGGAAAAGAATCCCTTAGCGTTGTTGCACCTTAACACAATAGACACTAGTGTATGACGCTTAGGCTTAGTTGTTGATTCTTTTAGAGAGCCTTAAATTTGTATGTTGTAACTGACATGTGTACTCAATGAGAGTGTCTTGATAAGCCAATCTGGAGTGATTCATGTGTCATATGTGTGTGAGGTGTATTGCATTGTATTATATGATCCACATTTGATGCCTAGAACTTGCCATGTGTGTTTGCAAAGCAAAAAAAATAGCTTCATTCAGTCCTAGAAGTGATACAGGCATTCTTTGTTAAGCCAGATATATAAAGTATACCCACCTAAATGTAATCTATCATAGTTAACCCCTTGAGCCTATAAGCTTTTTTTGGCAACCATATTACAAACCGTACCCAATTGTTTGACCGGCCCATCTGTCTGAACCCCTGTACCTCCCATAAGCATTTGAATTGTTATAAAATATGTAAAAGTTAAAGTGTGGGGTGGTTGGTTTGGTTTTTGAGTGGAGCCAATGAAATAAAAATAAAGGTGCACTGTGTTGGAAATAAGAATAAGTGCCACTTGAAAAAAAAAGAGTAAAGACAATAAATAAATGTATTCTTTGATAAGTGGTGACTTGATACAATTGCACCGAAAGGAGTTTGGGGCAGTATAAAGAGAAGTGTGGTGGAATGTCTGTCCTGGAATAAGTATGGTCTTGAATGTGAAAGTAATTGTATTAAAAGGGCTTAGGGAGGTTAGTCACTATATCCAAATATATGCTACCCGTCCCTTAGCCTACATTACAACCAAATGAAGTCCTAATTGATATTAGACTGAATGGGTTCGATTAGTAGAGTAGTACAATACGGGCAAGCCCATGGTGCATCTTTGTGGCATATGAATGTTCTTTCTGAGAGTGAGTGAATTCTGTCTATCTGAGTTCATAATTGTTCTTAATGTTATTACTTGTGGAACTACTCTCTTGTGTGATGTGAGGACACTTGATTCAAGACGGAAAGGTAAGTTTTGACCTCTGTATAGAGTAAATTGAGGAAGTAATAATATTGCACGACACGTGAGAGTCGACTCTTGAGGTATAGATATTACACTACTAGGCACAACTCTTGTGATATATTCTTGGTGTGACACGTTAGGAAAAATGCTTAGTGAAAGGACCTTTGTAGAGTATGGTGGATTGCTCGAGGACGAGCAATGATTTAAGTGTGGGGTGTTGATAATAGGCTAGATTCATGTAGTTTAGCGTCTATTTATACTCCTACTTTATTATGCTTCACTGTCCTAGGAAGGTTAAATGGCATTAAAATGGATCTAATTGGGAATTTTATGTTTTGTTGGAGCAAGTCATGCTTATGAGGACTTAGGATGGTACTTGGAACTAAAATAAAGCAAGAAAGACCCCTCGGAGTTAAGAGCGTGTGAAAGAAGGAATAAGAAAAGAGAATACAGAAAGATACGCCATTAGCGCATCCATAGTGCGTCCATTAGTGCGGCCGCGCTAGCCCAGCAGTCAGAGGTAGTGCGCATCGCATTTAACGCGCCCACGAGCGCGGCCGCGCTAGTTCCTGTCCAGCACGCGTTTATTCAGGGGTAAAATTGGAACCTTGGGGACAATTCCACTTAACCTATAAAAGGTCCAGTTCGTCCAAAAGAAGAGATATCAAGGTTTTAAGGTCTTGTTAAAGGCAAAGAGAGGAAAGGAGGATAATTGGGCATCACGTTTCATCTTTCTTCCTTGTGTTTTTCCCATTTATGATGAATTCTCTTATTTTTATTATCAGCACAATTATGAGTAGTAATTTATTTAGTCTAAGGTTTTGGTGGAACCTGTTGAAGGATGAAGTTCTTGTTATATTAATATAGTTTGCCCAGTTTAATCTCTATTTGTTCAACTAAGTTTTTGTTGTAGTTGATTGAAGGGCCCTCAATTAGTTGTGCCTATTTAGCATGTATTACTCGGGAGAGTGCATATTTAGGTAGTTGTTGAACAACATCACTCCCAAAGTATAAGAAGGATCCATAACCGAGGGTTTAAATGTGGGATTATGGATAACGAAACCTTGGGTGCAACATAAGTGAGCTGTAATAAAAGCTAGCTAGCGTAACTCGAGAGAGTGCGTCTAGTAAATTGTCGTAATTACTCGGGAGAGATTTACGGTAACAAGAGTGCTCATGATTTATAGAGACGATTAGGAAAAACTATATGAAACATAACATGAAGGGACGCCATCAACAGGGGAAATCACAACCTTAGATCCTTCTCTTAATTATTTACAGATCCGTCATAGTTAGCTTTTAGTTTAATTTATTTTATTTAGTTATAGTTAGTAGAAACCTCAACAATTGTTATTCATAATCTTTGGGAAGTTGATTACGAAGAATCAAGTGATTCTGACACCGGTAATTGATAGTTTAATTCCTTGTGGGATTGGACTCTAGGATAAATACTCAGATTATATTTGATATGTCCGCTTAGTCCTTTTTATAAGGCATAGTTGGTCGTGATCAAAAAGTTCGGTGCTAAGAGAGAGTCATGATAAAACGGTTAAAGGCTTGTAATGTGGTTATTGAAAAGAAAGTCTATAGGTTCAAAATGGTTTACTAAGGATGATATCATTGGTAGGCCATGGAAAATTTCAAAACGGATCAAGGAGAGCCTACAATCACTTCTCAAGCTAAGCTAACTTAGAATTTCGCCTAGAAATTCGGGGCAAATTCTAGACCATCCGCATGGGTACTTGGACATGTAAAAAAATACCTCACCTCTCACACAACCGGATTGTTAAATATACAGAAGTTAAGGGCCCACAACCGCATTCAAGATAGAAAATCTGTACGTTTCATATAAACTATCTTATGGTTGCCTAAGTCAACACAAGATTTCCAAGGTCCTAGAGCTATTTCTTTTCAAAAACTTGTTTTTTAACCAGAAGCGCATAGTTAAGTGTGTTGATACCAAGTGAAACATTCTTGACCCTTTTTATTCATTAATACTTATCTTTACCTAAACATCAAAAACTGACTCAATCCCTTAAGAAGGTTGTCACGCCATCCATCGTTGGGAAGAGCCACCCGGTTCACACAAAATCACCTTTGGAAAGAACCGTGGAATTAAGAAAACCAAAGGCTTATTTTTCGTTAAAAAATAAGAAGAAGTTAATAAGTCAAAAAGAAGCTAATAAAGTAATTAAGAAGCTATACTATTAGGAAATCAAAATAAAGAAGCTATGAAATAAACTACTAAACGTAAGACAAATGAATATATACAAGGGGAAGATTATATACATAATGAGGGATAGAGCAAAGGTAAAAGAAAAAGGAAAAAAAGTATTTAAGTTATTACAGGACCAAAAAGAGATCAAATGTCATAAACAGTCATCCACATCATCAAGCTATCCAAATAGACCAATCCCCAGAAAAAGAGTAAGCATTGTCCCCAATGCTTAGCAAAACAAAATCATAAGAGGGTAGAGAGTAAAGAAAAATCCATATGTGATCTCGGGGTGACTAGCAACATCGCCACCCTCAGTCTCCTCTAACTGAATATCATCATCTCTGGGCTGAGGGACCACAGGGTTGGAGAGCATCCGGAGCATCTCCTCAGCAGTAGGGGCAGTGAGATATGGCTCCTTAGACTGGCCAACCTCTCCTGATGGTGCCTCCGCTGATGGTGCTGTTGGATCAGCCGGAACTGATGGACCTGTCTCCATCAATAGGTCAAATGGCAAGTCAAAAGTTGTTGCCAACTTCTTCACCTCTAGACTCAAACTTTCCAAATATTTCTTCGAAGCCTGGGACTTTCTCATCTTCTTCACTTTCTTGGCCAAATCCTTAATGGCACCCTTCTGAGACCAGAGTGTCCATGATAGCCTGTTGGTTCTCTAGAATTTTCTTCAAAGTTTCCTCCACTGACGGAGGCACCTGTGGCATGACTGAAGTAGAGGATTGCGCTGCAATAGTACTAGAGATGTCAGACAACTTAGAAGTAGTTGTTTGCATCCAATTGTTGAGGCTCGCCAAAGTCTGGGAGACTTGCAATGCAGTGAGAGGTTATGTAGATGAGGATGACACTGAAACTGACTTGGGTGGCCTGGAGGATGGTAGTGGTGGCATGGCGGCTATCCCGGAGGAAGACCCGGCTGCTTAGGTAGGCATGGGAGCTGAATATGGCTCAGCAGCAGCCTCTGCACCTACCACTGCTGGCTTGTTAGACTGGCCAGCTGTGGTAGTGTTCGTCCCTTTGAACTTGGGATTATCCTCACCCTGCAAGTGATACCAATAAAAAGGCTTTTAAGATTTTACCATTGTGTCATAAGGTCTTGGCTCCACCTTTGCATTATTGAATTACTTTGTGAGGGTGTTCGGAAAGGGATAAGACTTTTCACTCTTATGGAACGCCAATGTGATTCGGGTAGACATTATGGATCCCACATTGATAGGGTACCCCACCATGATAGATTCCACTAGCACTGCCCGGGGAATAAGGAGGTTGTTCTCATTCAAGCTTGGATCAATCATGTTGCACACGAAAGTCTGCCACCCTTTAGCTTCAAAGTTTAGGGTGTTCCGGATAATAGTAAATCCATGGTGGTGGTGGTCCTGGTGCAGCTAAAATCTTAGCTAGCCAAGGGCGAGATACCTCACCCAAAGCTAACTTCTCCAAGTGTTGAACCTCTTCCACTTGCTCGAATCGCACATAAGTGTTCAGAGTATGAGCATCAAAGAGAACTTTCAAATTTCGCACTTTCGTCACTTTTGTTCCCGCCTTGATATGAGCTATGTTGGCATAGAATTCCATCACTAAATGTTCATTGGCATCTAAGAGCGGGTGAGTGAACCACTTCCACCCCTTACTTTCCTGAAATTGCCTAAGGACATATGGATTATAATATCGAAATCCTTCATCAAGAATTGTCGCTACAGTGTAAGAAACCTTTTTGTCCACAAATCCCTGGACCTGTTGAATGCCGTCAAGCATGGGAGGGCATAGAAACGGGTCTGGCCACCCCCTGATCTGCCTCCCCATCTCGTGCAGCCTCTAGTTGACTGAGCTCCACCCCTAGCTGGTTGGACGGGTCGTGGAGGAACTGGTGCTGGTGCCATCGACCGAGTACTCTGTTGTGGAGCCCCACTCAATATCCTAGGGAAATCTCTAAAAATCTCCGCACTAGAAACAACCCATCCTCTGACAGAACTACTACTCCTGAAGCCCAGAGGAACTGCCCGTGGAAACCTAAGCTGACGAGGTATGGTGAGAAATTTGCGCTAGTAATGCACTGAATGATGACTGGACTTGATGATGACTGTGTGACACGTGGCCAGATTATGCAACACGGTGAACTGGGCGAGCCGTCTAAGCACGTCTGAATGGACGACCTCTATTGTGCTGGAACTGACCCCCAGAAGGAGCACCGTTGAATCCACCCTGTCCATGAGGCCTCTAGGCCTCCCTCTAAACCCTCTCCTGACTGTGAATCATCTCAATCTGACGAGAAATATCGGCAACCTCATCAAAAGTACAACCAGACACTCTTTCTCTGGTCATAAGCAATCACAGCTGAAAAGTGAGGCCATCTATAAACCTCTTGATCCTCTCCCTGTCTGTGGGAACCAACCAGATAGCATGACAGGCCAACTCCGATAATCACATCTCATGATGTGTCACAGACATATCATCCTGATGAAGCTTCTCAAACTTGTATGCGCAGCTCCTCTATGTGGGACTGAGGCACGAACTTCTCAAGAAAGATAACAGAGAACTGCTGCCAGGTAAGGGCTGCTCCGCCGACCGTCCAACGCCTCTTGTAAGCCTCCCATCATCTGAATGCAGCCCCAAAGAATTGAAAATTAGTGAACGAGACCCCACAGGTTTCCAGAATACCTGGTGTACAGAGTATCCTCTGACACTTGTCCAAGAAATCATGTGCATCCTCTCCCTCTGCACCACTGAAAGGTGGAGGCTGGAGTCTCCCAAACCTCTCCAACCTACGCTGCTCATCCTCAGGCATAGCAGGAACCACATAGTCCTGTGCAGCTGCAACCGGTTGGGTTGGTGGTTCCCCCGGTGTTTGGGGTCCATGTACAACCAGCTCAGATGTGCGGGCGGCGAGAGTCTGAGTGCCTCCACCGGCCTGAGAAGTGGAAGCGGCCGTCGAAACAGAGACTACCTAAGCAAGGACAGTACACGCGGTCAAAATCTGAGCTAAGGCCTCCTGAAAGCCAGGAATCACGATGGGCACAGGTGGTGCATGAGCTAGTTTCATTGGTGCATCCATAACTGGGACACGGTCCTGATTTGGGGCAACTGGTGGATCTGCAGGTACTACCCCAGCTGCTGTGCGGGCTGCACCTCTGCCCCTACCGCGGCATCATCCTCTCGCGATTCCTCACCATCTGTGAGAGAATAAAACAACACATGTTTAGTTACCAGAACTAACAGATTTGCACGACAAGAATTCAAGAATGTGAAGTTTTTCCTAAGGGTTCTGCAACCTCTCGAAGATAAGTACAAACGTCTCTGTACCGATCCGCAAGACTCTACTAAACCCGCTCAAGACTCGTGAGACCTATGTAACCTAGGGTCTGATACCAACTTGTCACGACCCAAAACCTAACATGTCGTGATGGAGCCTATAGATGGTATTAGGCAAGCCGAATTTCCCAAAATACTCCAGTAATTCAATAGAAAAGGTAGTTTAAAACTTTTTCATATCAGAAATTTTCATAAAAACCAAAGTTGAACTCAAAATGGAATCAAAATGCGGAAACTAGCCCCAAACATCAAGGTGTCACCAAGTCATGAGCATCTAGATAACCAAACTAATACAACCAGTGTCTAAGTATCAATACAGGACAGAAAGAAATATAGAAGGAGAGACAAGGTCCTGCGGATACCGCTAGCTACCTCGTAGTCTCTGGTACTCGATCGCGCCAGAACTCAACGAACTCCGTGATCAAATACACCTGAATCTGCACATGAACTGCAGGGTATAGCATGAGTACAACCAACTCAGCAAGTAATAGAAATAAATAAGGAACTGAGAAGTAGTGTCGAGCTATACAGTACAGTTCATTTTGGTAATTCCAAAATCTAAGAATAGACATGAGTAAATGCCGGTAACATGAGTCAAATCAGTTGCATATTTACCAAGTTCGAGTGAAACCAAATATAACAAGTTTTCGGAAGTTCAAAACAGTAGCATGAATCATCTAAATGCAGCAACAAAGAAGACATATACAACCTCTCAAGGTACTGCCACTCAAGCTCTCAATAACTCAACACTCGCCTCTCATCCCTCAATACATACGCTCATTAGGTACATGCGCTCACTGGGGGTGTACAGACTCCAGAGGGGCTCCTACAGTCCCAGTGCTATAATCTGCACGGACAACTCACGTGCATTAATATCATATCAAGGTCCGCACGGACAACTCACGTGTCGCATGGAAAACTCACGTGCTAAGGTACAATACCTCACAAACTGTCCCTCGGCCTTACTCAGTCATGAAACTCTCTAGGATCACATCCCTCAATAATGAAAGGGAATCAGCCCAAATCAGAATGCTATAATGTATCAGCATGGAAATAACAGAGGCTGAGCTAAACATATACAAGAATTGCTACGGCTGAGTATAACAACCATAAGCAATTATATAGCCTAAGCATGATTTCTAACATGAAAGGCAGTCAAATTGATAGTAGACAAGGAATACATATAAGAACAAAAGGCTATTCGATTTTACAGTCTCATGGGATGGACCAAGTCACAATCCCTCACGGTGTACGCTCACAATCCTGTTACCTAGCATGTGTGTCACCTCCAAACGGTCATATCATACAAAACTCCGGGTTTCATACCCTCAAAACCAGATTTACAATTGTTACTTACCTCAACTTCATAGAAATCCTACTTCAAAATGCCCTTGCTTCTCGAATCGGCCTCCAAATACCTCAAATCTACTCACAAACCGTACGAGATAATCAATATTGGCTAAAAGGATCAATTCCACAAGAAAATTACTGAATCTAGCCCAAAATCTAATATCGGCTCAACCTTGCCCCCAAGCCCACGTCTCGAAATTCGATGAAAATCACAAAACTCGAAAGTCCATTCACTCACGAGTCTAGCCATACCAAATTTACCAAAATCAACCTCAATTGACTCTCCAAAACCCCAAAGGTCATTCTCCAATCCCCAAGCCCTAAACCCCCAATTTTCACTTCAAAATCTCACTAATTAGGTGTAAAGTCAATGGAAAAATACCATTACTAAGGATAATTAGACTCACGGAACTTACCTCAATTATAACCTCGAATTTCCTTCGAAACTATCCTCAAAAATCCCCAAAGTCCGAGTTCCAAAATGTGAAAATGGGGAAAATTCCCGAAATCCTCTATTTATAGTCTCTGCCTTGCAAAACTGTACTTGCGATATTATTTCCGCATCTGCGGACCAAGCTCCGCTTCTGCGGAAATTCACTTAAACTCAGCCTCCACTCCTGCGATCACCTGATCGCATCCTTCGGGGGTGCACGAATCACATTGCACCTGTGGCTCCCTCTCGCACCTACTCCCAGCTCCCTGCCTTTGCGACCCTTGCAGGTGCGGCAAAATCTTCGCACTTGCGGTTCTTGCCCAGCTCCTTCTTGGCCGCATCTGCGGCTCCTCCTTCGCTTTTGCGGGCTCGCACCTGCGGTTCCCACTCCGCAGGTTCGGTTACACCAGTAGCAGCACCTTCAACTGCAATTATTCAACTCAAATCAATTCGTTAACCACCCCAAATCACTGTGAGTCCCTAGGGATATCATCCAAACATACCAACGGGTCCTATAACCCGATACGAACTTATTCAAACCTTTGAATCACTCAAAACATCATCAAAACACCAAATTACACCCGGATTCAAGCCTAAGAACTTCTAAACTTCCGAATTTCGCAAACGACACCAAAACCTATCAAACCACATCCGATTGACCTCAAAATTTGCACACAAGTCAAAAATGATACCACGAACCTAATCCAACTTCCAGAATTCCATTCCGACCTTGATATCAGAATTTCCACTGCATGTTAAAATCACCAAAATTCCAACTTTCGCTCATTCAAGCCTAATTCTACTGCGGACCTCCAAATCACATTTCGGACGCGCTCCTAAGTCTGAAATCACCTGACGAAGCTAAGGAACCACAAAAATTTAAATCTGAGCTCGTTTACACACAAGTCGACATCCGGTCGACTTTTCCCACTTAAGCTTCCAATCAAGAGACTAAGTGTCTCAATCACTACGAAACCACTCCGGACCCGAACCAACCAATCCGGTAAGATATGATACAGTTGTAAAGCACAAAAGAAGTATAAAAATAGGGGAACGGGGCTATAACTCTCGAAACGACCGGTCGAGTCGTTACAAGATATCACTGACATACATAGAGATATATATAGTATAAAATAGGGGATACACATGTGGTTCGTCTTGAACTTGAGTTTTCAATCTGAAATGTTTATACAAAGAAGGAAAATAAAATTTTAATATACTTTTTTGATACACACACACACACTAACTAGAAAAATAACTAAAAATATTTGGTTATTTTTTCAGATACTATTAAAGGAAATAGTACATAATTTCTAAAATGATGGTTGTTATGAGAGAAGAGAGAGAGTGAGGATATTAAACTTTTTTGGCTATTTTAAGGAAAATTATTTAAAATTTACTATTAGAAATGAAAAGGACTATTTGAATTTGAGATTATAAAGTTGTTAAAATTATGATGAGAATTCTCAAATTATGGATAATACCATGAAATTGAAGTCTTATTTATGAAAAATAAAAAATTGATAAAAAAAAATTACTATAGGTATTTTGCTAATAATAATTAAAAATTAAATTTCTTCTTAAAACTAAAAAATAAAGAAAATTTATGTAAGAAATAAAATGACAGTGAAAATATTAAGAAAATATTTTTTATGATTAATATCTGAATTTAGTGTAGTTAGTTTAAGTCTAAAAGCAGAACATAGATTTTATTTTTAAAATGCGGCCCAATTTAGAAAATAAAATGATAAGAATTATTTGAATTTGAGATGATATTTTCTTATTTTTAGAAATATTATGTAAAAATATAAAATGATAGTGAAAATATCACTACAACATTTAAATATAATGAGTTCAAATAATTAAAAAAATATTTTTCTATGAATAAAATTAAATGTTGAAAATATAAAATTAATTTCTAATATGGGAATTTTACTAATAAGAATTTGAAATTAAATTTGTATATTAAAATTAAAAAAGAAAAAAATTAACTGCATCTAATATAAAAATAATTATAAGAAAACTCAATACATTTTGAACATAATAGTCAAAGAGCTTATGTATTAATATTTTAGACTAATTCAAAGTTACTATTTAAAATGAAATATGATACTATTTCGGTTATAGGTAAAGCATTAATATAAAACTAATTAAAATTTATAGTAGGGAAGATAATGTATACAAAATAGAGGTAGTGTGAGGATACTTATACTTTAAATTAATTTAAAAATAGATTAATTAAATTATTAAATTATATTTAAGAATATTATTGATAGATTTAAATGATCGTAGAATTTCGAGTAAGAGGATACAAGCATAAAATATAGTATTAAACTTCAAGAATAAATTTTTTATATTATTAAAGACTAATAAAAGGATAATAAGCAAGACATTAATTAATTATTAAGGTAATAAATGATTATATGATACTATAATAATAATAATAATAATAATAAATAATAAGTAATATAATAGCTATAAGTAAGAACAAAAGGAAAAAACAATTTGCGTAAAAATGATGTGACAAATAAGATTTATTTGACTTATAGATAAAAATAAAATGATAGTAAGAATTTTGTTAAAATAAAATGATTTAATATGCTAAAAACAGATCACAACATGATATGTTTAGTATTCTTTAATATTGATAGCGAAACGAAATACAAATACTAAAATCAAGCGAAACGAAATACAAGTACTCAAAAATCAGAAGAAAAAACTAAGAGTGAAAAAATACATTTCAACTTTATTTTTCTTCTCTTTCTTTTTGGTCGGATCGAAGAGTGAGTGTGATTAATATTATTTGAAAATACCTAAATGAGGCTATATACAAAATTTGAGCAAGATTATAAGTGATTTAGACTGATATTAGGTTTACAAAAATCAGTTGTGTATATCACGTTGTATATCCTGTACATCAGTATATATCTCACACATATTTTTAAGGACGTCTGTGTATCAATTGGTATATCGTGTACATACCATAATATTTTTTGGACGTCCATGTATATCACACTGTATATCGTATACATAACACAAAATTTCATGGATATACTGTAACGACCCGACTTGTTGTATTAAGAATTTACGCTCGTTCGATGACATAAGGTCTCGAGCAGCTTCGTAATATGTATTATGACTCGCGTGTGTGGTCGAGTTTAGTTTTCGGAAGATTCGAAATTTAATTTAAAGAAAAATTCTCATTTTGAAGTTTAAATAGAAAGAGTTGACCGGAGAGTTGACTTTTGAGCAAACGACCTCAGAATGAAGATTTGATGATGTCAATAGCTTCGTATAGTGATTTCGTACTTAGGCGTATGTTTCGATTTGGATTTGAAAGTCCGTTGGACAATTCGACGCATTTTGGCAAAAGTTGGAAAATATAAGATTTTGGAAAAGTCCGACCGAAGGGTGAAATTTTGATTACTGGGTCGGATTTCGATTCTGGAAATTGGAACAGCTCTGTTACGTCAATTATGAATCGCATGAAATATTTGAAGTCATTCCAAATTGATTTGATCGGTTTTGGCGCAAAATATACAAGTTGAAAAATTTGAAAACTCATAATTCGATTCATGGCACATTCGAAATTTTAGTGTTGTTTAGCGTGGTTTAAAGCCTCGGGTGAGTTTCGGTGTAGTTTCAGACCATTTTTAAGCCAATTTAACTTGCTGGTGTTTTTTTACAGCAAGGTTCGAAAATTCTGATGCGAGGAGCCTACATTGGAAGCTTATATCTCGAAATATATAAGGAATATAAATATTTGAAAAATATGAAAGTTGTAGACCTTGCATTTGAGTTTTCATAAAGTTAAATCATTCATCATTTGGATATTTGTACAGAAAGTTATGATCGACTGAATGAAGGTTGGCAAAGCTGTTTTGTAATTTCTCCAAAAATTTCTGATGCGAGTAGCCTACTTTGGAAGCTTATACCTCACAATCTATAAGGAGTATGAACATTTGAAAAATATGAAAGTTGTAGTTATTTGATTATAGTTTCTGTAAAGTTAAACCATTCATCATTTGGATATTTGTACCGAAAGTTATGATCGATTGAATAAAGTCTGATAGTAGTTTATTTTTGCCCGAAAATCAGGCAAAGTTGCATTTCATACCTGCGACTTGCCTAGGCAGAGTGCCTAAAAACGGGAGTCAGCCATTTTTACTCATTTTTGAGTTTTGAGTCTCGAATTTAGGCGATTTTGAGCGAGAAATCATGGAAAATTTTGAAGTAAGTCACTTGTGATCATTTCTACTCCATAATATTGAATTATCATCCGACTAGATTACATGTTTTTGAGGTGTAAATTGGGGATTTGGGCCTAGGAATTTGAAAACGAAAATTTAAGATTTGGAGGTCGAGTTGTTATCGAAAATTGATAAAATTGGTATGGTTGAACTCATACCAGAACGGGTGTTCGGATTTCGTGAAAATTTTGTCGGGTTCCGAGAGGCGGGCCCCGCATTGACTTATATTGACTTTTTAATGTGAAATTTTAAATCGGTGTTTTATTATCCAGAATTATTTTCTATGAATTTCAATGAAGTTATGCAATTAATTTGGATAGATTTGAGCGGTCCGGAGGTCAATTCAAGCAAGAAGGTGATTTTGGAATATAAGCCTAACTTTAGAAAGGTAAGTGTCTTGCTTAACCTCGAGTGGGGGAATTACCCCTTAGGCATCGAGTGTTATGTGCCATTTGTGAAATGTAAAAATCCGTGTACGTGAGGTGGCGAGTACGTACCTGGGCTTTATATGTGCAGAATATATTGAATTAAAGTCTTAGGCATATTGTGTAGTAAGTTGGATAATTATTGGCATATATTTAATCATCTAATTGCCATGCCTCGAATCACATTTATTGAACTTGTTTTTATACGACAATTCGATGTAATTATTACTTGTATATTTTTGTGAATTCTGTGAGTTAGATGGTTCGATTTTTTTTGGAGTTTAGTTTCACTGTGAGTTTTTCCCTATGCAAATAAAATTAAGAAAGCTTAAGAAGGAGTGTTAGTATAATTACCTAAATTTGGATTAATGAAGGTTTTGCTTTTTGCTGGATAATTTCTATCTCTATTGATTGTTTTTGTGGTGTTATACAAATTACATGGAGCCTTTGGCTATTTGATATGAAATTAATTGATTTAGTTGTATTTTTAGAATTTCCTTGTGGCCATTGGGGAAATTGTGATATGAATTGATTTTGTCATGTTACCGTGATAATTTTTCACATAAATTGTTGTATCGTGCGAGTTGTTATGTTGAGGATATAAGGTTGACATTCCAATGTTGATATTATTTTGGTATAAGGGTGGTATTTCACTGCTGTTGTGTTTGTTGGAATATTGTCTGGGAAGAGCGATAAAGGTGGTTATTAGGGAGTGATAAGGGTGGCTATAGGAGAGAGAAGGGTGGCTATTGTCAGAGATGATATGTGATGTTGTGGAGTGGTTACATTGGTGATTTTAAGTGATGTTTTGATTTTTCTTGTGTTTATTTTTATACCTTGTGCAATTTGTTTTGTTGTTCGTAAATTGATAATAGCCTGATTTATGTTGAAATTGGGAGTCTGTGGCCATTGCCAGACGAATATTCGCATGTGAATCGTCCGTGCAGTTGCGATATGAAATGAGGGCACGAGGTGCCGGGGAAATATGATGATTTAGTTATAGGCACGAAGTGCCGTGGAAAAAGTGGGTTGAGACTCATGTTTATGAAAAATATGAAAATGAATTGAGACCCGTAATTGTATGATTATGAAATGAAGTGTCACATGGTGACTTTTTAATTCGGAAGAATTATATGTTAAAGATATTTATTTGAAATACTTGATTTAATTGGGTGTACTTAGATTCATAAATTGTTGAGCGTTATTAATGGTGTTCTTGTTGCCCTTATTGTTATTTGTTTCCTATTATTTTGTATATCCTATTGCACAGGCAATTAGACTAGTGAGTGTCTTGACTGTACCTCGTCTCTACTCCACTGAGGTTAGTCTTGATACTTACTGAGTGTCGACCGCGGTGTACCCATAATACACTTCTGCACATTTTTGTGTAGAGCCACGTATTGGAGATATCGGACTCGGACAGAATTAGAGTGGGATCGTAAGGATTTAAGGCAGAGCTGCTTGGTCGTCGCAGTCCCTTGGAGTCTTTTCATTTCATTGTGCTGTTAATTTTTAATCAAACAGTATTGTATATTCGGTCCTCGTGATCATTCTATGTGTTCAGTTAGAGTTCGTGACTCAGTACTACCAGTCTTGGGAAGGTTGTATATTTATATTTGTTCTGCTGTAAGTTTTGATTAAAAAATGGCTTGAAATGTAATTGTAATCGGCTTACCTAGTCTTAGAGACTAAGTGTCATCACGACGCCCGAGGTGGGATTTTGGGTCGTGAGAGAGAGAGAGAGAGAGAGAGAGAGAGAGAGAGAGAGAGAGAGAGAGAGAGAGAGAGAGAGAGAGGATATTAAATATTTTTGGCTATTTTTAAGGAAAATAATTTTGATGGGACTTATTTTTAAGATGATGGTTGAACTATTAGAAGAGATAAAATAACTTTAGGCTACCATAAGCCAAATCCTAAAGGTTAGTTTTTTTATGCCAATTGTTGGACTTAATTATCATGCCATGACATGTCAAATCTCCAATTCAGATGCATAGTAAAAATTATAGGGGCCTACATGCATAAAAGTGTAATGGGCTCAGAAATATCCTTTGGGACGCAAGCGAGAAGCTCATTTTTCTTGGGCCATATGATACCCGCTATTCTTTCGGAAAACAAACCAAACCAAGAAAATCCATTCTTTTAAACAAGAAATTCCAAGTAAAACACTGTTATTTACATTTGAAGGATTGTATATCTACGTAGCTAAGTATAGAATATTATTCCTATAAACTGCCTAATTTTGGTGGGAATGACCTGCTTTTAATTTGATTGCAAAGAGAAAGAAAAAAACTAAGAAAAATCATATGAATTATCTGTCACGATCCAAGTTCATGATATGTATTGTTTGCTTCGGCCAAATAGACCTAAAAATTTTGTCAAAAAATTATGTAAAATAACATTTTTTGGGGTGCCATTTAATTTTGCCCCCAACTTGACCCATGGGCAGAACTTCAAGATCTAAAATTAAAAGTGTTGCTCGCGGGGGAAGCAAAGGGCAACACTTATTAAATTTGAAGTTCTACCATGAGGCAAGCGGGGACAAAAGGTTAGGACCATCCACTTTAAGGGCTATTTCTGTACTTCACCCCAAATTTATCCCTTTTGGTATGCCGTCATCGAGCCCAATAAAGCGCGTATTGTTTGAACTTATGCTATGCCTTATAAAACTCTTTATTTTTCTCTTCCATTTTGATTTAGTTTTGCCTAAGATGATAACCAACCTAAAAACTTGAATTGTCCTAGTCAATCCGCCCTGTCATGGACATCCCGTCGCCCAACTTGGTTGCAAATAACATTTTTTATTTGCTCGTTAGAATTAGTTCATATTACAACACACAGAGTTAACCAACGCAAACGAAAAAGAAGAAAAGCAACACTGCGTACAATTTTTGTGATTTTTTTTGTTTTTCAAAAGTTAATTATTTAAGAATTAAAACCAAACTAAAATCCAAATCGTCCAAATTTCACAAGGGAAACAATTTTATCAATTATTAGTGGACTTCATGCAAGAAAACAAGTTCATAAATCAATGTCTCGAAAAATGCCTCGATGTTGAAATATCATATCAAATTTTGTGGTCACAACTTGTTGTTTTCTTTTCCTTCTCGTTTTACGTGCCACATGGCCTCCAACAAATGAAATGCATTGCCACTGATAGGAGTAGTTAATTTTCTCTATTTACAATAAGGAACTGCGGCAGCTTTTGGTTTATCTTTGGCTATTGCATTTATTTAGATAATTGTGATAGAAATTGCTCATTCATAGTAATTGATAGTGGGGTTTGAATGCTCCAGCTTCACCAAAATGAACGATTCCTCTAGTCTGGTGGCACATCCACCACAACATTTAACCACTAATAGATGTATAATATATTGTTTTCATACATCCACTAACATTGTAATAATCTTTACTCTAAATTAATCAACTATAACAAACTACTAATTTTTTTTATTTTTTTTTTTTGAATTTATCAACCTTTGTTCACTTTAATATTGTTTAAGCCCATCTATAATAGGTATCAAATACGGTGTTGTTATGTTTTCAATCAATCAACTATTTCTTTATCTTAAACTAATTGAATAGGATATACGGATTCTTTTATATTCATTTCTTTCGATTGGGTCTATATGAGGTAAAAAATTTACGTAGAAACGACACTTGATAGCCATTTTAAAGGGCTGTTATTTGAGAATTTATCAGTGTATTTTGAATTTTAATTTTTCAATTTAAATTTTTGTGATAAAAATATCTCGAACTATCATAAAATTAAGATTTTAGTTTAAAATTCAGGACAAAATAAATACTGATTAATCTCTTTAATCATGCGGGCTTTGAGTCAACAGTAGGCGAACCCTGCATAGACAAGAGGTAAAAACAATTTATATTGAAAATTCACAAGAAGTTATACTCTTTTTAGAATTGGAAATATTTGACACCGATCTTGACCTGTGGGTCCCAACTGATATCCAAAAAAAATCAGTCTTTTGCGTTGATGATAGAACAGAAAAGAAGAAAAAACCACTGGCTCACACCACTCGTGATCCCATTGAATTGACTCATGTCCCTTTCTTTAAAAAGGTAAAAATTGTGTGGTACATCTTATTTAGTCGCCCCTATTTAATTTATATTAATTTTTTTTTAAAAATTTAACTTGAACTCATTTTTTAAATAACTTCAGTTCCCTTTTCCTCCCTGAACTGAAGTTCGCCAGTTATAAAGACAAAACTTCAGCATACGGGGCTGAAGTTCCCCAGTTACAAAGACAAAACTTCAGTTCTAAAGCTGAATTTTCCCAATTACAAACTTCAGCTTTAGCGCTGAAGTTTCCAAGTTATAAAGACAATTACAAAGGCAAAACTTCAGCTCTAGAAAACTTCAACTCTAGAGCTGAAGTTTTGTTTTTGTAAATTGGGGAACTTCAGCCCTCCCAGTATGCTGAAGTTTTTGTCTTCATAACTGGGGAACTTCAGCCCCGTATGCTGAAGTTTTTGTCTTTATAACTGGGGAAGTATGCTGAAGTTCCCCAGTTACAAAGATAAAATTTTCGCTCTAAAGCTGAAGTTAACTTCAGCCCCGTATGTTGAAATTTTTGTTTTTATAACTGGAGAACTTCAGCCCCGTATGCTGAAGTTCCCCAGTTACAAGACAACAACTTCAGCTCTAGATCTGAAGTTCGCAAGCTACTTCAGGCCCGTCTATTAGAATGCTGAAATTTTGCGTGATTGCTTTTGTTACTTCAGCCCCGAATGCTGAAGTTATGCGCAAAAGCGGGTATGAATACAATTTTTTTTACAAAATAAATATAAGTCAAAACGTGACACAAAAAGTGGGTACGGATGCAAAACCCCCTTTAAAAAGGCATAGCAGAAGGGTAACTTCTCACTTATTTTTGGCCTTTCTTTCCCCATTTGTATTTCTCAATATAATTTCAATATTTCAAAAAATGTACTACGTATTAAAAATAACACAAATTTATTTCTTTATCATCCCATGCATTAAATATTTATAAAATAAAATCAAACGCGAAAATATTGTAAAATGCATCGAACTTTTTAGCTGTCACGGCTTCATACTTTTATTTTTTGTTTTGTATTTCTTTCTAGTATAAATCTTGCATTTGTTGTTAGAACAATTCTTTTTCTATAGAAAATCTCTTTATCATTTATGTTTGATTGTGCCGCTATAAAATCCTTTCTATCATCTTCTCCAAAAAGTAATTGGATCCCAAAATTCTAGGCTCTGGATTTAGGCCCCCACAATTAGCTTTGTCTCAGTCACTTATTTTTTTCATATCTTGTTAAAAATCTCAGACTTTTCTTGTGAGACTATACTAGATATATGATTATTGGCGTTCATTTTAAAATGTTTTTGAAAATATTTTACAAAAATACGTGCGAATTCAATTCTCACGGTTCTTAGTTCCTCTTCTCTAATCTTTCTTCCTTTTTTTTCTTCGAGAACCTTCTCCTCTAAGATCTTCAACTATTCCTTGTTTGGTCTCCTTTTCAATTCTTGCCTTTTTATTGGCTTAAGCTTTCAATATAGTTGTCTAATTAAGCTAGAGATTTTCGTGATCTTCATACTTAAATTTCGTTGTACATAGCTAACGATATCTCTAAAGAAATATAATGTTAATTTTTGCCTTAAGCTTTCAATATGGTTGTCTAATTATGCTGACTCTCAAAGGCAAAGTTAACTAATTTTCGTTAAGTACATACTTTCTTAATTTTATTTTGTAACGGACTTCAACATAAACAAACAAAACTTAAGATTGAAATAAAAGAGTAGCAACCCAATAGCCTAGGCATGGTTAAAATAGGGGTTTTTGCATCTATATTCACTTTTTGGGTCACCTTTTAACTTATACTCGTTTTGCAAAAAAATTACAAACGTATTCATTTTTCGCATAAATTTCAGGCATACGGGTCTGAAGTAGCAAAGGCAATCAGACAAACTTCAGCATTCTAGGCTTTTTCAAAAACTTCAGCAGAAGTGCTGAAGTTATTTAGTTCATTTATAAAAATTTCAGCACTAAATAAGCTAAAGTTTTGTCCTAGATTAATTAGTTTTGTCATAAAACTTTGCAGAAGTGCTGAAGTTATTTAGTTCATTTGTAAAAATTTCAGCACTAAATAAGCTGAAGTTTTGTCCTGGATTAATTAGTTTTGTCATAACGTTTTTTCAAAAACTTCAGCAGAAGATGCTGAAGTTATTTAATTTATTTGCAAAAACGTCACCACTAAATAAGCTGAAGTTTTGCACAGGTATCAGGACGGCGGCGCCTGAAGTTGTAAAAATTAGGGTATAGGTTATATAATTTTAAAAATATAGGTATAAGTTAAATGAGAGCGACCAAATAAGACGCCCCGTGCAATTTCTACACTAAAACGCCATCAAATATTAAAACAAAGAAAAAATCCAAGCGTTTCCCTCCAAAAGACTTGGAATCTTACGTCAACATCTAAACCAAATGATGAGGACGTTCTACCTATATATCTCTTGTTTAAGCAGATTACCTTTTTATATAGAGTTATCACAAATATTTGCGATTTGACCAGGGAAACTGATTAATCAATTTCATTCAAAACTGTTATAAAAATCAACCCTTTTCAATTTATCAATTTCATTAAACACATTATAATCATTGAGTCTCTCTTCGCCCTCACTTATAATTTTTTTTTTAATATCAAGCTTCTTGTGGTTTTCCTTTTTTACATAGCTAAGAAAAATAGTTTACGACACAGATAATCGAAAAGTAACCATAGACCAATTGCTGCTATTTTATTATGCCTTCCATTTTAATTTAGATAACATATTTCACTTATAAGAGTCAAAGTGCGTGCAATTTAACCAATATATTAAAATATATTTTTTATCATATCGACATGAAAAAAATTATAACTTATTGTACTTTTTGTGTAGTTTTTAATTATTTTTCTTAAATCATAATTTTAAAATACTAAGTTAAATTAATCTAATTTAACTTTAAAGTTTAGTTAAATTAACTTTCGATAAGTGAAATGTGTCATCTAAATTGAAACAGGGGGAGTAATAATTTAATCTGGTCACTATTCACGGGACTACATCCTATGTACTCAAAATTTCACCATTTTTGACATCTGAAAATGACAAAGAAACATTTTGCTAAAATCCATCATAGTAAAAGTACATATCAAATAGAGGGAATATATCAATAAAAAGTAAAAAGAACAAACAAAAGATTAAACTTGGACTTAATCCCAGCTGGTTGACTCACTGAGTTTGTATTCAACCTGAATCATTGCCCAAGGACCAAAAATTTATCGAGCAAATTGCCTCTTTCTCCAACAGCTAATACTTATAGAACTGTTTTATCTAAATCAATGTAACTAATAAAAAGATTAACTCAGCCATCAAACCCGGTCTGGCTCCACACTGCATCTCGGACCCGACTCAAGTCTCGACCCTTTAAAGTTCTTCCAACGCCCTCGAACACTGAGTGGGAAGCCGAGTTTCGGCTCCTAGCAAGGTATTCATGCGGCGGAACCATCTCCGAGTCGTGATCATCAACGCCATCATCCGAGTCGTGCAATGACTCGACCGAGTTAACTCGGTATATCTTGGACCAATCAGGGACATTCACTGGGGCCGAGGTGGCCATGTGGCACGCACGTGGGGAAGGCGCGTCTTGTCCGCGAAACTGGTGCAAGATCCGAGATGATGCCCTTTTACCTGAATCATCAAAAGCCAATGACAAGCCCCCCACCTGACGGCGGCGGCTGTGGTGGTCAGCTCGTGCGACTGGCTGCTTGCGGCTGATAAATCCACCAAAGCTACTGTTACTATCGGCGGTGGCGCGTGGACTCCACTCTCCCCTGGAGCCGTGATCATTCCCGTTGACCATGTCATCAACCGTTGACCAGACATCGTCTTCTCCTAGTTCTGAGGAACCATTGACTGTTTCACTTCCATTTCTGTAGTTGTAGTTTCCTAATAACATTTCGCTTCGACTATTGGTCAGTTTCCGACCCTTTGCCATTTCATCACCGTTGTTTATTTCCCGGCGACAGGAAAGAATTCTATATGTATATACAAAATGATTCCTTTCCTTTAGAGGGTTGCCGGAATCTTGATGTTCCGGCGACCCAAGTAAGAAAATGAAAAGATAAAACAGTTGTGTGTGTTTTAATAATTTAATGTTATAGCTCCATGGTGGGAAAAAAAAAAGCTATAAATAACGTAGACTCAGCTGCGAATGGAGGAAGTGTATATATAATATATGATTGGAAGATATGGAACTCGATTTGCATTTCATGTGAATGTGGAGTTCATTTTGTTAGCATTTCATCAATACACTAATAACGACAAAAAGTATATGGTGAGAATGGAAGATGATCACGAAACTATAAAACCACAAAACATCAAAAAGTTAAGTGGAACTTCGTTTAAGATTCCTAAAATACTCCAATAACTCATTCTACTATCTAATATGTGAATTCAGATCTAATAGTAGTTGAGAATTTAATGTATTATGGATTTATGATCTGGTTCAAAAATACTAAAACCGAATGAATTCGAATATAAGCTACATCTACCCACGTGCTTAAGTTTGTATTTCATCTATTGTATCGATGTTTTTACGCATAATTATGTTGCTATACATTCTTTGTGTGTCACAATGTACTTTTCTTTTTAGTCCATTTCGAAAAGAATGAATGTTTTTATATTTAAAAATAATTTAACTCTAAATATTTTATATATGTATATAGAGAGAGTTTGTTTTAAACCACAGTTTTCAAAGTAATTTTTGTTTGTTTAAAATTTGATGTCCAATCATAATGAATCACATAAAATAGAAGATAAAAGGTATACATTTAACCGTATGTATTTAGCCTTTATAGCAAGATTTGATATAATAACTAAGAAAATAAACTAATACAATAAGCTATAATAGTTAATTAAATTTAGGAAATTTATATGCTATAGCTAAATAATGAACCCTATTTATTATAAACCAAGACACTTCAAAAATATTATTATTTATAGCCAATATTTTATAGTAAAGTGGCAAATATATAAATACAACTGAACCCTCGACTTTTCCCTCAACCCTCTCTCTCAACTCTCTCATTTCTCTTTCTGAAACCTTATATCTGGATCGCCGGCAGAGGCCCACTAACACCATTGATCTAGATTCTGATTTACTCGAAACGAAGCTTTTTTTCATATGATTTTGCCACTCAAAATCCAATTTTGGTATTTGGGTTCTCCTTCTTTGGAATCAGTGGCTTCTTCTCCTGAATCAATGACTTTTTCTCCTTCTTTGCTCGTCCGTATAACCATATTCTGATCTCAAAACGAAACCTTTTTCCATATGATTTTGCCACTCCATATTCGGATGTATTTGTTTTATATAAATGGATCCATGACGCGATGGTAAATTTGATACACTGTATTTAATTTACTCAAAACTAAATGTTTCAGATCTATGTATCATTTGAAAAGTCGAAGGCGCGCGATGGAAGATTTGAGGGCCGACTTTTTGTTCGTCTCCATTTTTAGTTTTAATACATTGTATACAGTATTTTGTTTGGTTGGAAGACACCATCTCCGACGAACTTTCTTCTATTCTTTGTATTGAGTCACATACAATGATACAAACACATTATTGTCTGTACAAATACACTCAAATACATTATATTTTCACCCGTGTTTATGTATTTTGAAGGTTACTTTTTGTGGAAGATCCCTGTATTTTTTTATTTTTTTTTGTTTGAATACACCCTAATTAAATACAGTAAATTAGATAAAGTGTAAACGCATCCACTGATGAATATAGTGAATTGAATACAGTCGACTATCACTGCATTGTTGATTTTTTGCTGTTTGAATACAAATCTCTTTTGAATAGGTGAATTGAATACAATGTAAAATAGTTAATAATGAATAGAGGTGAATTGAATACAGTGTACACAACCAAATTGAATAGAGCGGTATACACTCTATTTCTTGATTTTTTGTTATTTAAGTACAATTGAATTCATTGTAGTGAAATCGAATATTATTTACCTCGAAAATGGTATTAACAATTATACTTGATTTTGTGGTTCTAAAAATATGTGGTTTATCTTAATTCTAGTTATTAGATAGGAAGTTCTAAGTGTGAGTTAGAAAAGTAAGATATGCAAAATGATGTTGTCACAGAGCTGAGCCTCGAGCTGGATGGAGCAGGGGAGCCTCGAGGTCTAGCTAGGGCAGTTAATAATGAGCAATCGATGAAGAAATAATGATATTGGGAGTCTCGGGGATAGCCTTTTACGGCTAATTATGGGCGATAAATGAAGAACAATAAATGAAGACAATAAGTAAAGAGCTATGAATTTATAGAGCAATTGTTGAACACGTTTAAGCAAGAAAATATCAGAATGTTCTGTTGTTATTCAATATTTATGTGTGTTACAAAATGACAAGGTCCCCTTAATATAGGAGGGAGGAATCCCAACATATATAGTACATGTCTAATCATGACAAGAAAATGCTACTGGTATAGATGTCTAATGGCTCAGTACGAACTTGTACTATTCTTGCAGACCTGGTCATCTCTAACCACGTGCCCTCGAGAATTTCCCGCCTTTTCATGACAGTCATCGATTTTCATACTGCCTCGAGGTATGCTGTGATGAGTCCTCGATATGCTCTCTCGAAAGGAGTACTTCAGAGTCAAGCCTCAAACTGTGCTTTGAGCCCCTCGAAATCGGGCTTGGGATGTCATAGAGGCTCCAAAATTGGACTTCCCCGATTTTGGCCGTATACAGATAGTCTCCGCATTTTTTAGAGTGAAATGATAAGAAACGATTTTGAATTCTTGGCTATTCGATATCTCCAACGTGATATCAGCCACGTGAGGTCAACAACTGATGCGACATAAAGGTTGCTTTCATCCCGTCTTTGCGTTCATCTCTTCGAAACATCTTCAAATCTCCAATTTTCTTTCATTCTTCGCTGCGTTCATCTCTTCGCCAATTTTCTTCTTCTTATTCTGAAATTTTAACATAGTCATGGCCAAAACTTCTAAGACGGTCCCTCAAAAAGCAAAAACTCCTTCTTCTTCACGCTCGTTTAAGAGCGAAACGACAGTTCCCCCTCGTGTTGAAGAGTGCTTCCCCGGGCCTTGTGAAACGTCATCTGATTTTAAGGCTGAAAAATCTTCCTCGGTAGCGGGCTGATGCGAGCCCCTGTCTCGATATGTTAATCCAGTAACCGATATTGAAAAGGCGAAGGTTGATTGCGATTGGGAGAAAGCGGTGCAAGTGAAGTCCCCTTCATCTGAAGGAGATATAGCTATCTATAGAGCTGGTTGGGACATTCCTTGGCGGAGAGAAGATAACTGGAAGATATTCATTCATGTCGCAGATAAATTTCGATGTTGGAAAATGCTTCACCAATTCTTCTTTTCCCTGAATCTGAGTCCAAGTAACTTCACATATATGTTATATTTTTTAGGCAAAAATTCCTGTGGGAGTCTTAATATCCTCCCACTTGAAGTTCTTGAGTGCTTTCCTAATTTCAAGGGCAGCACACCTTGTTGTGATATTGGCAAAAGCGTAGCCCAAACTGTTCTCGGTCCGGAAATCCATTTGTGAGACGTCAAAAAATACTCTGAAGGGAATGGGCATCGTCTAACAAATGCTATTGATGCTCAGAAATAGTTGAGGGGGGCTTTCGATCAAGAGAGAAGAAGCAATGAGTATGCCCGATGCAAATCCTAGAGGGAGACCCTCGAGGAGATTCATTATAAGGGCTCTGATTTCTCGGAGGAGATAGAGTAGGCTAAGGCGGGCGAGATTAGTGCTAAGTTCCTCCTTTCTACCGGCTATGAAGCCGATGCTGAAGATGAAGGGGAAGAAGCTGACGAGGATGCTAGTCCCGAGGGGGTTGATGAAGGCATAGTCCCCGAGGGGAAAAGACGAAGTCCCCGATGATAACTATAGACTAGGTTTTCTTTCGGTAAAGGGCTCCCTGTTGGAGTGTTGCAAATGTACCTTCGTACCACTATTTATATAAAGAGACCTATCGTCTTGTTTTTTCATAAACTTTCATTTTGACTTTGTCTTTGCTTTTGTGGTTTGAATTTTGATGCTTGCCGTTGAGGTCTTATAAGCTTGATTTTGCCTCATCTAGGTCTTACGAATAGTCCTCGAGCGAGATGACCTCGGCCTTCATATCAGGGTATGCCCTTTTAGGGGTCTTATAAGTTCAATATTATGGCCTTGGTCTCGATATCGAGGCTATGCCCTTTTAAGGTTTTACAAATGTGGTGTTGCCTCATTGAGATCATACAAATTGGCCCTTAGGCTCTTTAGATTGGGTCGATTCTCCCTCTAATTTGGCTATAGTTTTTCCTCATTATGGCTAAAGACTTTTAAAATTTTGGTTATGCCTTGGCATGTTCTGTGTTCGTACGACTCTTCGATGGCTCGAATAAGAACCTCAATTATAAGTCGATATGCGACGATAATTGAGTGCCTTGTGAGGTTTTCTAGAAGGCTGATGTTTCGAAGCCTTTTAGTGAAGGCTGATTGTCTTCGAAGCCTTTTCATTGAATGCTGATCATTTTGAAACCTTTTCATTGCTCGGCGCTGATGTTATCGAAGCTCCTTCGTTATGCCGAGGGTAGCCTGATTAACCGGTTCTTCTCGAAGTATTTTCGAGGTATTTCAAGGTCTTTAGTTTTATGGAGGCAGTCGGACGTCTCCGAAGCGCGTTAAATTTGGCTGTAGCCTTTTAATATGACCGTAGTCTTTATGTTCGGCCGTAGCCTTTAGTTCCCGGGTGAGATGGCCTTGGCGTCCATATCGAGGGTATGCCTTTTTAGGGGTCTTACAAGTTCGAATATATAGCCTTGGTCGTAACCACATGCCATAAAAAATTTTCCGTCTTTCCATGACGGTCATCGATTTTCATACTGCTTGGAGGTAAGCTGTGATGAGTCATCGATATGCTCTCTCGAGGGGAGTGCTTCACAGTCGAGCCGCAGACTGTGCTTTGAGCCCCTCAAAACCGGGCTTGGGATGTCATAGAGGCTCTAAAACCGGACTTTCCCGATTTTGGCCGTATACAGATAAATACAATATAAAATACATAGCAACGAATACATCTGAATTAAATACATTGTATATAATCAAATTGATACACGCTGATTCATTGCACTTTCCGTTATTAAACAGTTGTAATCCCTATTTTTTAGGCGAATTATCTCACTGTATTTGTAAATACAGTCACATGAATAAATGGAATATAACACAGTAGCAACAAAATTGCAGCTATGGCAAATAAATATAAATATTATTGTAGCTATAGTAATTTTTAGAAATTCCTCTTAAATTTACCTTTTAATGAGAATAAAGTCACATGAATACATAAAATATAATACAGTAGCAACAAAATTGCAGCACGGCAAATAAAAATAAATATTATTGTAGCTATAGTAATTTTTAGAAATTCCTCTTAAATTTACCTCTTAATGAGAAAATTCTGAACGCTAACTTAATTAAAAAGATGAGTATTATAAAATAATCTGTAGAGGTGAATGTGGGCTGGTTGAATTAGACGGGTATGAGAAAGAGAGTGGAGGACACGTGCCAATTACTTGAAGGTAAAATGTCTTGTCAGATTGGAATGATTACTGAGTAGTATTTGAGATATTGGATTCTGATTGTCAGTGGTAACTTTTGCAGTAAAAGTAATACTAAAGATAACTTTTTTTGCAAACATCAATGAAAAGGTATCTTTTACCTTAATACTGAAAAGGTTAAGACGATGCAAGTTTGATTGTCCCATCCTTAGTTTTAAGAGTCGTTTTGACATAATTTTTTTTTTATTTTTTTTCGAAAAAATTTCACTTATTTTCGAAATTAATGTTTGGTAATAATATTTTTAATTTTTACTTGAAGATGATTTTTGAATTTTTTCAATAATTTGAGAAACTCTTAAAAACTGTTTTTCAAAATTTATTAAGATTACGCATAAAATTTTTAAAAAAACCCCAAAATTATATTCATTCCAATCAAAATTATAATTATCAAATACCATTTTCACTTGAATTTTTTTTACCTTTTTCTTTTTTTAAAATTTTACTATTCTTATGTCCAAACGCCCACTGAGGTTCTTCCAATGAAATTTTCGGAAAAGAGATTTAGATAACTAATGAATGCATTACTATCTGTTTGCCAATACATTATTTGACATCTGTTTGGATAATGTTTGGTTTTATTTTCGTCATGTCTAGAATTCCTAAGTTAGTACTCATATACCACTTAATCCCAGGAGAATTAATTGAGACATCAGAGTAGTTTCCAAATTTGGTGTAGATTGCAAAATTTTTGAAGGACATTGAATGATGATAATTATGTTAAGATAACCTCCTTCATAGCTTAATTAAGGAGTAAATTACTTTGTACTATTGTTTGAAAATTATGGTCTAAAACAAATTATAAAAATTGCGGCAAAAAGATTTGAGAGGTTGTGTTAACGTACTTCGAATTCCTTCCTAATTGAGTAACAGATGGAGGAAGCTGGAGCTTAGTTACGCGGTCCTGTTCATGGCGGTCATTATCTACTCATGCCATTTTAACATGTTTTTAATTAATTTGGAAAGATTTATTGTACGAGAGGAATGTGACGGATTGGCGATTTAATCATACAATTTTTCCCTTGTGTTGTTCATGTCACGCTGTTAGAGATATGCTTTAATTTAAATTTGATAAATTCAACCTTTATATTTTTTTCCGATTTCACCTTCTTTTTTTCTGTTCAAACCGCTAAACCCATTGTATTGGTGTGGTTGATAATATGAACCGGGAGTAATTGTGTAATATTTAGAATTTCTCAGCAGTGGTACCTGATGAGTATTGAGAATTAAGGCAAATGATATTGGGACAACTTATGTCATTAATTTTAGTGAGAAGGAAGTCGTAAGCAAAATTTGAAGTCTTGTACAATTTCACTTTCAAGAAGTTAATTCTTGTCCTGAAGTATCATGTAAAATTTGGACTCTTCGATTTCTGAACCAAATACCAAATCCATGAATGAGTTTAATAAAAAGCAAAGGCTTCATATAACTTATATAAAGAGCACATTGGACGGCTGAGAAGTGTTTGGATTATTTTATATAGCACACAAAATGGAACCCACAAGGAAGTTGTCTTTTAACAAGTAAACCATAAAACGTTATCATCCAACATTAAAAGTACATAGCACGGATCTCTTCCCTCCCTTAAAATGGTCCAAAAATATGAACCTATGAGTGTTTAATACTTCTTCCGGTCCAAAATAAGTAATTTTTTTAGTTGTTTTTACACATATTAAAAAATTCACCTTTTAATATTAATTAATAATTGATCATATTGACCTTTAATATCCCACACAAATATTCCTTACACATGCTTCAACACTATTTACTCCAAAGGCATTGTAGGAAAAAAATAATTAATTCATTCTCGAAATCTAAAAAAATCACTTATTTTGGACACAAAAAAAGGACTAAAAATTCATTTATTTTAGACCGGAAGGAGTATGGACCTATGGTCCCAAACCCCACATATAAGCTTCATTTTAAGAAGAACCCTAAGGCTCTAAAAGCTGCGCATATATATATATATATATATATATATATATATATATATATATATATATATATATATATATATATGTTAGTTTATGTTGCTGTTAATTGAATTGGAAGTAAAATGGTTTTAAAGCCAGAATGCCACGTTTACTGTTATACTAAAATTCCATTAAACAAAGAGTATTTAATAATTTAAATATATATACAAAGTATAAATTTTTAGCGAAGGAAATTCAATTGAAGTCGTTCGGACTAATTAGCTCAAAGTGATTGAACATCAAGAGTACTTGTCTAGACTCACATGAAACCGCTGCTTAGGTGGTTGGACCCATTTTTACTGTACCTCAAATGCCAACTTGATGGACAAAACTATCCTATATATGCTAGGGTTTGTCTCTAGGCTAATGCATTATATTGTGGTAAATGGAACTTTTTTCAAGAAGATTTAATTTAAATAGCCGTCCACCTAATCTATTAAATTTAAAATAGCCTACGAATGTATAATTCATGTAAAATATATGTATAACTATATATAATCAATGTATAATTTATGTATACCGACTAGAAAAAGTAAATATTAAATCTAGCTGGCTATTTGTGATCCCCTTTTTTCAATCGCTGATTACATTTATTGTGCTTTCTGTAATTGTACTTACAATTTATGTTGTGATCTGAAAAAGTCATGATCATTGCATATGAATATATTTTCATAACCTCCTAAAGTTCATGACTAATTATTTGTTCCCTCTCTCTCTTCTTGTTCCTATGTTCCAATCGCGGTTCTCCTAATCAACTCTTGCGATGACCACTCAGAATAGTAACAAATAAGGGTGTCTAACGGTCGGGCCGGGCCAGTTACGTTTTTTTCTAACCGGACGGGTTGCGGTTACGGGTTCTTACCGGTTAATTGTTAACGGGTTGGGGCTTATCCGGGTAAAAATGAACCCGTGCGGGTAAGGGTACGTCCGGGCCGGGTTTCAATTTTTTAATTTTTTTTTCCAAGTTTTTGTACATGTATTGTAATTTAT
>ML328935.1:495-35755 GCA_005239505.1 Nicotiana paniculata
AAGAACCAAATGTATGCCTCATTGTTTTCTGATTCTGCTACACCAAAAGATAGAGGGAATGTTTGATTGTTTGCACCCTTTGATACAGCAAAAAATATAACTCCATGATATTTTGACTTTAAAAATGTTGCATCTACTGCAGTAACAGGTCTACAGTAGGACCAACCAACTATTGATGCTGCTGGAGCAAAGAACATGTAACAAAACCTGTACAGTGAAACACAAAAAAATAAATCATAAGGTGTGAAGTTTAACTTCAGGCTGATGGTTGGTATTTGTTTTGCTTACCGATTCTGATCATCTCTTTTTATGCTTGTGTACGTTCCTGGGTTTCTATGCGCCATCATGTGTAGGTATGAAGGAAGAATTTGGTAGGTCTCTTCCGGTGTTCCCCTTATGCAAGCAATAGCTTTTTGAATAGCACGCCATGCCTTGTGATATCCAATGTCAATTCTCAATTTCTTTTTCATTTCATTTTCTACAAAGGTTGGTGTAACCTCTATCTTTTTGTCTCGAACATGTTCCAAAATTTGATCACTTATAAAATTTGATGTAGCATGCTTCAGATCTGATTTTCTTGCATCAACTGAGCATTAATGATTGTTATGATATTTTATCACCCTGAAAAGCGTGAAATTTTTTATTCTGGTAGCACACACAATCCAACCACATTGCTCCTCAATGCATTTCAGCTCATATCTCTTTGAACATGATCTAACAGTTGTGAATTCAACCTTTTGGGTTATCTCCAAGCTGTAGAAAAATTTAGTCATATTTTCCTTGTTCTCAAAAATTGATCCTACTCTTACTTCCTCAGGCAGTGCATCATGCCTAAGTATTTTACATGGTGGAGATTCTTTCAGCTTTCCCCTCACTCTTTTTCTTGATTTTTTAGATGTTTCAGCAATTTCATCTATTGTATCTGATGTTACTGCTATTAATTCCATATTTTCTTCATCTTCGTTGTTGCTTAAATTTTGTTGGATTGTGTGTTGGTTGTCAATTTGCATTATTAGCTGCCCTTCTTCTTCTTGCTCATTCACAAACTGGTATGAATTTATTGGAGGAGGGGGTGATTGTTGTAGCATTCTATATTCTGAAGCAGATGTAATGTTAGAAAGTTGTTGCTCGTTGTCTACTACCACTATTGGCTGCCATAGATCATGTTGATAATCACCAAATTGTTCTGAAGCTGCTATACTATCAAGAGATTGGCTGAATGTTGCAGAACATTGTATTTTTTCAACGACAAAATGACAATTCTTGTAGACTGAATTAGTTGTGAGCAAATGTATACAAGTACTGAGTTCTTCATCTGAAGTTACAAGCATACCTTTGCTTGTATTTAGTTTGATATCAAACCATATCTTTACGGAATATCCGCTTGAATCAATATTTGTAACTTCACTAATTTTTTTCAGGAAAGAATTGAATGATACTTGTTTATTAATNACGGAATATCCGCTTGAATCAATATTTGTAACTTCACTAATTTTTTTCAGGAAAGAATTGAATGATACTTGTTTGATAATAAGAACAAGCTTTGTATCATGATCCAAGTATTTAAAATCAGTAGTCCACCTCCCATTGAAATTAAGTACAACGCAAACTGAACTCATCCTACAGAAGCATGTTTATTGTCAAGTATTAGCATAAGAATTTAATTATGAAAAAAGCTGAAGTTTGGGAAAATGAACAATAGAACAACGCTCATGAAAAAGCTGATTAATGTAGGACAAAAGTTAAGCACAAAATATATTTAACTTGAGCATGCACGAGAAAATTACATAGCACAGGAGAAAAAATTTCATATTAGAAAATAAACTAAAAAACTTCAGCATATTTGTGCTGAGGTTTTTCATGACAAATCAATTATATCCAGGAGAAAAACTTCAGCACATTCAGTGTTGAAGTATTAGAAAATGAACTAAAAAACTTTAGCATTTTTGTGCTGAGGTTTTTCATGACCAATCTATTGTATCAAGGAGAAAAACTTCAGCACATTCAGTGTTGAAGTATTACAAATGAACTAAAAAACTTCAGCATTTGTGCTGAGGTTTTTCATGACAAATTTATTGTATCCAGGAGAAAAACTTCAACACATTCAGTTTTTCAGCACATTAGAAAATGTTTTTCTGCGCTTTTTTTTCTATAAAGTCAAAAAATACCTTAATTAAAGAAATTTTTTTTTGAAAAAACTCATCAAAAAACTATAGAACACAGTACATAACTTAAGCATATTATTAGTGCTGAAGTTTAGCCAAAAAAATTGTTTAGAAAATAAAGCAAAAAATTCACCAAAACTTTAGCAAAAAATCTCAGGTATCATGAACATCAGTCAGATTCGAAAACTTACAATTTGAATTTTTGTTTGGGAGAGGAGATCTGAGAAGAGATGGAGGATCGGTGAAATATTTTATACGTGATTCAAATATGAGAAGAGACGGAGTGTTTTGTGCATGATTCAAATATGAGAAGAGACAGAGGTGCGTGATTTTTATATGTTATGTCAGGGGTAGAATGGTCATACTAGTGCGGATTTTTTGTCAGCTGGCTACCAAATCAATAATTTTTAAAAATAAGGTATAGGTTAAAAGGTGGCTGCTATGTAGAGCATGGCTGCAAATCGCCCATTCATGACTCATAACCGGTTCGGGTCGGATCCTCCTATCCATATATTCCTGGCAGCTCATGGGACTGGCCTAATAATTGCAGCCCAACACGTGTAGTCCAATTTGACAACAATTTGATTTAACTAAAACCACCCTAAAATCAGAATGCACCTTATCAACAATATCCATCTGCTCTATAGCATTATTTGACACGCTCTTCCCTGCAATTAATTAAAATAAGTTGTGGCTACATTTAAATTACCTCTGAACCTTTTAGGTAATCCAAAATCTCCCAATTCTCTTCTGTTTAAATTACTTGTTATTCTTCTTGCTCCACTATTTTCAGAAATTACTATTGATGTACTAGACTATACAAATTATTTATGGATAATTTTAGTTTCTCTTGATGATATGTGGCATCTAAACTAAGTTCTATTGTATGTTAATATAATATATGTACTCACTGACTCTTTGGATGGCTTATTGAACGATTAGGTATAATATAATTTATTTAGCAATGGATGTAGTAACATTTTATTAACTGTTGACCTTACAATACAAACCGTAAATAAACTATCAAATAATATTTAACCGGAGAAGGGTCAAAATTGCCCCTATACTATCGCATATTGTTTAAAATTGCCCTCCGTTATACTATTTGGTCAATTATATCCCTACCATTATACTTTCGTTCAAATTTACCCCTAATTTAGACGGTTGACCATGTGTCACTCTCTTATTCAATTGACCCATCCCCAATTTTAAAATACCTGAATCCTATCTTACCCGACCCTAACCCGACTCTAAAACACCTATCTAAAATAACCCACCGACCCACACTCCCTCACCTTCCGTCCTCACCTCACACCAATTCTGCTACAGTAGACAAAGTCCAATTGATAGATTTGCTGGTAAAACTTCTTCCAAGAAAATTACCGTTATTTATTATTGTCAGCAACAAAGGGTATGAGGGCGTCAATGGAGGACGGATCCCAATCTCTAGGGCAAAGGGATTCCCAAAAAAGTTCTAAGTAAGTGAGAGAGTGAAACTTCTTACAGGTCATCACAAAGCAAAAGATAGAGCCAAATGTAAGAGCAAAAGAGATTGTCTTGGGCTATTTTTGCAATTGGAGATGATCCATTGATAGAATGAGTATTGCTTATAGCCATGGGAGATAAGAGTGGAGAGCACATGCTACTACTGATTTTGGGATTTCTTTAGCTCTGAGTTTTTAGCTTCTTGGTTGGTAGGCAGAGCATATGTTTTTTGCTTTCGCTTTGGGCTTGGTTTTTACCATAATTCATCTTTCATGGTTAGTGATGGTCGACGTTCGTATTTTTCGTCGAAGCAAAAATTTTCCGGCGAAGCAAACATTTTCTAGTGATGGCAGTTTTTGCTCGAATATGATATTTTATGGCCTAAATATGTATTTCAAGTGTGTTTTTGACCATTTGTCACCGGCCAGTGGTGGTTTCCAGTTAGGTGAGTGTTTGGCAAGAGGAAAAGAAATAACAAGAAATGAAAAGAAGAGAAGACAAAGCAGTGGAGAAAAAATGGAGAAGAGGAAGATCCCAATGCATTAAAGGCCAACAATAGTTTTCACCATGAAAATCGGCGAGATAAGAGAAGAGTGGGGGGTTGGGGTTACTTTAGAACTTAGACGGGGTTTTAGGGTCGGGTAAGAGAGGATTCGGGTATTTTAAAATTGGGGATGGGTCAATTGAATAAGAGAGTGACACGTGGTCAACCGTCTAAATTAGGGGTAAATTTGAACGAAAGTATAACGGTAGGGATATAATTGACCAAATAGTATAACGGAGGGCAATTTTAAACAATATTCGATAGTATAGGGGCAATATTGACCCTTCTCCGTATTTTAACTTATCTAAATATGTGCACTTATACAATTTGTTACGATAAACTGCTTTTTATCCACCAATGTCTTCTCCTATTTCGTACCGTAATATTGATAATGTATATGACATTGTTAAAGAGTTTATTTTTATTAGTAATCCAGTTGAAAGGATTAAAGTATTTAGGTGTTACAATATTAATTGCAATATTTCTTCGTACGAGAAATCCTTACTGTCTGCTGCGATTATCTTTGAACTTTATCAAGATTACATTCTTTAACTATATAATAAGTGAAGGACTTAGGGACGACGAATGACATTTCTATTAATAAAACCTAAAATGTGGGTATTTCAATAGATTGTGTGGCTCTTTTATCGCTCCAAAATGTGTATGTGTTCTTTGATTGGAGACCCACGTAGGTTGTATTTTATCTTTCTTCAGGAAACTATAGAGGCCCATCATACTCATTGTTCCACCTCAGCATTTGTTCATTTTTTTTAAATTTGATTTTCTTTTGATATTTTTATCTCAGTTATAGCAGTAGTTGCTTAAAGCCGTGCTTTAACTTTCAAGGCCATTCTAACTCTTTGAGCTTAAGATGGTGTCAATACAAATCTAACTCTAATGCTCCTTTATTTCTGTTTCGCTCTTAGATGAGAATGTGCACAGTTCAAGAAAAGCTCGATCGCTCTAACACGCGCAGGGAAATGAAGAAACCAAAGTTATTCAGTAGTAGGCTTGACATATAGAGAGAAATTTCAGGCATTTTTATGATGTATAGGATCTAAGATTTTGTTGGTGATCTGTTGTGCATAGTTAAGGTTAGATTCAATGACAATACATTAAACACTATGGTTTTGCATAACACTTTAAATCACATGTCTTCTCAAATACTTGATTTAGAGGAAAGATAAAACAGATATACTTCATTTCACTGTAGCTAATTAGAAAACTTTACACTCTTTGCAATTTGAATTATGTGCCAAGCTCACAAATACCTCCTAATAGATTATAATATTGTCATATTTGGTTCAGACTCTGCTAAAAGTGAAGCAAACAGTCTATATTTTCTTTAGCAAGAATAGTAACAGAAATGTTAGATGTAGTTGTTGCTTCTACTATTTGTTTTTATAATTTTGACGAAATAAAATATTCATGAATTTGCTAACGTGAAACTTCATCTGGCCGTTATTCCGGGCATAACATCACTAGTCAATTACCGAGAAATTTTATTTTGGGTGAGACCCACCCAATAATAGTTGTATGAGGCTGTTTTCTACTTTTGACAAGTGTAATTGTGGGTTTCATTTGCTGACATTGGATTAATTTAAATGAATAAATAAAAAAAGTGAATTTATAGTTTATAGAAAACTTAATAAATAGTACCAGATAAATGGAGGGAAAGAAAAAACGTGGAAACCATTTTCCCTCCTTAATTACCAACTTTTTTCATCACAATAGAGAATAATCTCCAACAAAATTTCTCACCACTTTGTACTGTTGATCAACATAGTCCAACGAAGGCCTCAACAAATCTATATTCAAGCAAAGGAAAACGGCATTCTATCCAAGCGTAATACTCCATATACATTTTGTATATATCTGTCTTCTTCTTCTTTTTTTTAATTATCATAGTTTATATCTTTCTAAATTCATCTTCAGTTGCCAAAGCTTTAAAACTGAATCTTTAAAAGTTATTCATCATATCAGTATGAAATACCAAATTGGGCTCACAAAATACTTTTCTTGTCAATATCAGTATAAAATACAAAATTGTGCTCACAAAATACTCTTCTTGTCAATATAAAATTTATGTCTTCTAATAAAATGCTCCTTATTTTAGTACATAAATGTAATTTTGTGCCCCTGACCTGAGACTTTTGCATTTAATTCATTTTACTACCATACCTGTAAGAAAAAATATATCAATACAAAAATAGTATTTACTATAAATTTAAAATAAGATCAGCATGAACTTTTGGTATCAAGATAATCTGTTAGTGCTAAAATGAGATGGTGGGCCAAATTTGCACAAAAGATTTATAGAAAGATAAGTTTGTTTTCTAATTTTGTGTTCTAAGAGGGATTTGCTTTTGTTGTCAGGGGATTCCTGAAACAACAGAAACTATTGTACCAGTGGGTAGAGGTGGAGTTAATTTTGCTATGGATACTAAGACAATACCTACTACTCATGCTTCTTACCAAGATCATAATGCAAATGATGAAGAAAATTCTATAATGATACATAATGTATATAATATCGACAAGAACTTTGCTTTTAAGATTGGCATGAAATTTGGTTCCGAAGAAGAATCATACAATGCATACAATTCCTACGCCGTGGAAAAAGGGTTCGGTGTTCGAAAAGGACCAAAAACTTTTAATAAAAACAAAAAAATGACTAGATATTTATTTCTTTGTTCTTGTGAAGGGCAATCTGATAAGATTTCCCCTTTTCAAGAAAGAAAACGACAAAGGTTAGAATACAGATGTGGTTGTTTGGCTCGTATAAAATTCAAAATTTCAAATGGGACATAGGAAGTATGTGAATTTAATGATGTGCATAGTCATATCATGATAGAAAAGAACTTGAGTCATTTCATACAATCCAGTCGAAAGCTTACAAGTGCTACCAAAAATATTCTTGGTTCTATGATTGATGCTGGTATTCGTGTAAAAAAAGTTGTCCGATACCTTCAGAATGAAGCAGGTGGAATTGAAAATACAGTATTTACTGAACAAGATGCTCATAACTTCATACAAGCGCATAAGAGAAACATGATTAGTAGTGAAGATGCTCAAACTTTGGTAAATCATTTTATGCATTTGCAATCAGAGGATTCAAACTTCTTTTATTTTTTTCAAGTTGATGAAGATGGCAGATTGTGCAACTTCTTTTGGAGCAGCATATCTAGATTGCACTATGAGTGTTTTGGGGATGTGATAATTTTTGACACTACATATCGTGCAAATAGATATGACATGATTTGTGATCCATTTGTTGATGTTAATAATCATTGGAAAAATATTTTCTTTGGATGCGCATTCTTGTGCGATGAAACGATTGATTCTTTTGTTTCGTTGTTTCAAACATTTTTGAAGGCAATGGGAGGATAAGCACCAAGAATAATTTTTACCGATCAAGCTCATGCCATATCATTTGCCGTTAAAGAATTTTTTTCCTGATACGTGTCATCGATTATGTGAATGGCATATTGGTAGAAATGCTCAAAAGAACATACCACATCTTAGTGGAAATCAGGATTCCAAGACTATTTCGATAAACTCTTGTGGAGGTGCACGTCGGAGATAGAATTTGAGTTAATATGGCAGAAAATGATAAGTGATTGGAATCGTGGGAGTAAAACTTGGCTTCAGAAGCTATATGACTTGAGAGTGAAGTGGTGTCCCGCATTCAATCGTTCTTTTTTCTCCGCTAGTATCAGATCAACTCAAAGAAGTGAGAGCACGAATAGGGTCTTTACAGAAATGGCATGCAAGACAATGAGTATCACTGAATTTGTAAAGCACTACGAGCAACGGGCAACTAAAATGCGTGATATTGAGGCAACTGAAGATTACAAGTGTCGAGGAAAACCTAAACTTTCCATATAAGATTGTGGAATCTTAAAGCATGCTGCTAGTGTTTACACCAGAAGAATTTTTTCCAGGTTTCAACATGAATTTTTGCAAGGGACAACCAAAAAAGTAGTCAATATTGATAGTAATGGGACTAGTAGCAAGTTTACAATTTTAAAGGGTGAAAGTGGCCAAACTGAAATCGTCTAGTTCAACTCTCTTAACAAATCCATTATTTGTAGTTGCCAGATGTTTGAATCCATGGGTTGGCTATGTTGTCATGCACTAAGAGTTTTGTTCTTTGACTTGAACTTTTCTTGTATCCCTGAGCAATACGTTTTGAAAAGATGGACTAATAATGCTAAACATGGCAATGGATTTGAGGAGTACATCAATAAAAAGGACCCGTTAAAATCCTCTATGGTAATTCGCTTAAATGGTTTAATGAAGGAGTCATTTGCAGTCATGACATTAGCAGCAAATGATGTCTACTCCGAGGAAATTGCTAGAAAGTATTTGTATCAAGCTAAGGTTGAGATAACTAAACTCCAAAGTGCATTAAATGTAGACGGTCGTGAAAAAGATCAACATAAGTTTATTTCAACTATTGATCCTCTACTAGGTGGTATGGATCAGATTCTGTATCCAATCAAGAAAAAAGGAAAGGAAAAGGGATATAGGAGATTAAAGTCAATTACTGAGCAAAGAAGGAGAAGGACATCTCAAAAGGTATCAAAAGCTAAAGCAAAACTACCTTATGCGTCCACTGGATTACATTTTGAGGTCTAATCTCTGTACATGTCAAGTTACATATTTTTTGTTAATGGTTTTTCAACCTTTCTTTCATCTAATAATTTTAATATGTATTTTCCTTCCAATTTCAAATATGCAGCTATATGGAGATTCAAATAGTACTTTCACCCAATTGTTGACTCAAGAATCAAGTTTGCAGATAACATGTTGCAGCCAAAATCAAGCTCAAACAACAACCAATGTTGGCATCAATTGAAACATAATATGACTCTATTTTGTGTAAATATGTTTGAATATGCTTTTGTACTCTTCCTAGGGGTGTTCTTAAACAATTTACTGCAGAATATACACTATATGACAAGTAAATTTTGTATTTTGGTACTACTAATTTCAAGTGTAGAAAATTCTTCAACATCCATAATCTATATTTGTGAGACATTTGAAATATAATTTATTTTTGTGAGCAATATACAAAGAATCCATAAGAGATTGAGAAAGAATTTACCTTAAATCCATGGATAAACGGAAATAGCAAAAGATCTTTAGAATTGAGCTAAAATTTGACCGAATAGGATTAGATCTGTACAAGCTAGAACTTTGCATTGAAGCTAATCGCAATCTATAATTGATTTCAGATTTACTAGTTGCATTCAAAGAAAACGCATACTAAGTTTGGCTAAGTAAAATAATATGAACTATGAAAGTGTTATATTGTAGAAATGAATACGGAAAGAAGTGGTTTAAGTATAAGAAATCAAATTAAATAATATACACTAGAAGAAATGGTGTTTGAAGAAGTTTTATGCGTTGGGTAATGTTTCAGGTGATAAAAACGAGAAGGAGAAGCTCTTCAGTTCATCTAAGATGGTTTATGGTTTTGCGTGGGACCCACATTTCACTTTCCCTTATTTCTATTTTATTTAATCTTTTCAGCCGGCCACATTCCACTAACTCACTTTTTTTATAATCCAATGTCAGCAAATGGACCCTACAATTAGGGTGTTTTCAAAAATTGATTTGAGATCAGGCTACCATCAGTTGAAGATTACGGCGTCCGATGTCCCTAAGACAGCCTTTCGGACGAGGTATAGGCACTATGAATTTCTGGTGATGTCTTTCGGCTTGACTAATGCTCCAGCAGCCTTTATGGACCTGATGAATCGGGTTTTCAATCCTTATCTGGATTCCTTCGTAATTTGATATTCTTATATACTCCCACAGTCGGGAGGAGCATGAGCAGCACCTCCGAATAGCACTGCAGACTTTGAGGGCTAGTCAGTTGTATGCAAAATTTTCAAAGTGCGAGTTCTAGTTAGATTCAATAGCTTTCTTGGGTCACATCGTATCAGCATAGGGTATTCAGGTAGATCCTAAGAAAATAGAGGCAGTCAAGAACTGGCTTAGTCCCACTTCAGCCACGGAAATCAGGAGCTTCTTGGGTTTGGCGGGTTACTACCGTCGTTTTGTGGAGGGGCATCTATAGCAGCCCCGATGACTAGACTGCCTCATAAAGGTGCCCTATTCAAATGGTCGGACAAGTGTGAGGCGAGCTTTCAGAATCTCAAGACAACCTTGACTTCAACACCGGCGTTGGTGTTACCATCAGGTTCAGGATCTTTCACGGTATATTATAATGCTTCCCATGTTGGGTTAGGAGCGGTATTGATGCAGGAGGGTAGGGTGATTGCATATGCGTCTCGGCAGTTGAAGGTTCATGAGAAGAATTATCCTATCTGTGACTCAGAGTTGGCAGCCATTGTTCACGCGTTGAAGATTTGGAGGCACTATTTTTATGGTGTGCCATGTGAGGTTTACACGGATCATCGCAGTCTCCAGTACTTGTTCAAGAAAAAGGATATTAATTTGAGACATATAAGATGGTTAGAGTTATTGAAAGATTATGACATCACTATATTGTATCAATTGTGAAAGGCCGATGTGGTGGTTGATGCATTGAGTAGGAAGGCAGTAAGTATGGGCAGCCTTGCATTCATTCCAACCGGTGAGAGGCCATTAGCTTCAGATGTTCAGACTTTGGTTAATCAGTTCGTGAGGTTGGACATTTAGCCCAGCTGTGTTTTAGCTTGTACGGTCGCTCGGTCTTCTTTATTTGAGCGTATCAGAGATCGACAGGATGATGACCCGCATTTGATAGTCCTTAGGGACACAGTTCAGCACGATGGTGCCAAGCAGGTTACATTTGCAGATGATGGTGTTTTGAGGATGCAGGGTCGATTGTGTGTGCCTAATGTTGATGGGCTTCGTGAGTTGATCCTTGAGGAGGCTCATAGTTCTAAGTATTCTATTTACCCGGGTTCTGCCATGATGTACCAAGACTTGTGGCAGCATTATTGGTGGCGAAGGATGAAGAAGGACATTGTTGCTTATGTGGCTCGATGCTTGAATTGTTAGCATGTGAAATATGAACACCAGATACCCGATGGTTTACTCCAGCAGATAGATATTCCTGAGTGGAAGAGGGAGTGTATTACTATGGACTTCGTTGTTGGACTCCCACGGGCTCAGAGGAAGTTCGACGCCGTTTGGGTTATTGTGGATAGGCTGACTAAATCAGCACATTTCATTCCAGTGGCAAGTACTTATACTTCGGAGCATTTGACAGAGATATATATTCGAGAGATTGTTCGCCTTCACGGTGTACCCGTGTTTATCGTTTCTGACCGAGGTACGCAAATTACATCGCACTTTTGGAGGGTAGTTCAGCGTGAGTTGGGTACCCGAGTCGAGTTGAGAACAACATTTCATCCTCAGACGAACGGAAAGTCCGAGCGTACTATTTAGATTTTGGAGGATATGCTCTGCGCCTGTGTTATTGATTTTAGAGGTTCTTGCGATCAGTTCTTGCTGCTAGCGATAGTGTCCTACAATAATAGCTATCAGGCGAGCATTCAGATGGCTCCTTATGAGGCATTATATGGTAGACGGTGTAGATCGCCAGTTGGATGGTTTGAGCCGGGAGAGGCTCGGTTATGGGGTACAGACTTAGTTCAGGAGGCCTTGGACAAGGTCAAGATTATACAGGAACACCTTCATTCAGCTCAGTCCAGGCAAAATAGTTATGCCGACCGTAAGGTTTGTGATGTGGTGTTCATGGTTGGAGAGAGGGTATTACTTCGAGTATCGCCCATTAAAGGTTTTATGAGATTTGGGAAGAAGGGAAAGTTGAGCCCTAGGTATATCGGGCCATTTGAGATTCTCAAGAGAGTGGGGGAGGTAGCTTATAGACTTGCATTGCCTCCAGGGTTATCCTCAGTCCATCCAGTATTCCATGTATCTATGCTCCGGAAATATCATGGTGACCCGTCCCACGTGTTAGATTTCAGCTCCGTCCAATTGGACAATGATTTGACTTATGAGGAGGAGTCGGTAGCCATTTTAGACTAGTAGGTTCATCAGTTGAGGTCAAAGAGTTACCCTTCAGTTCGAGTGCAATGGAGAGGTCAGCCTGTCGAGGCAGCTACTTGGGAGTCCGAGTCGGACATGCAGAGTCGATATCCACACTTGTTAGCCAATTCAGGTACTTTTCTATGTCCGTTCGAGGACGAACGGTTGTTTTAGAGATAAAGATTGAATTCCGGGCTCATTAGCCTTAAAAAGATTAATTTTATTTATCTTGATTTGTGTGCACAGTCCGAGCGTGAAATCGAAAAGCTTTTATGTGAAAATATAAGAAATAATGATTTTTAGAGTTAAATTTTTTATTTTATTTGACTTTGGTCAATATTTTGGTAAACGGACCCGAATCTGTATTCCGACGATCCCGAGAGGTTCGCAGTAAATTATGGGACTTGGTCGTACACCCGGAATTGAATTCTGAGGTCCCTAGCTTTTTGCTGGATTTTTAATGAAATAAAAAATGAATTAATGCTTGAACTCGTTGGTATCGGGCCCGCATTTTGGTTCTGGAGCCCGGTACAGGTTTGTTATGATGTTTAAGTATTATATGTGAAATCTGGTGAGAATCGGAGTTAATTTGACGTGATTCGGACGTCCGGTTGAGAAATAATGAAATTTAAGTGTTCTTGAGAAAAATCATGAGTTTTGAGGTTAAATTCATAGTTTTAGATGTTATTTTCATGATTTGATCGCACGAGCAAGTCCGTATGATATTTTTGACTTGCGTGCATGTTTGGTTTGGAGCCCCAAGGGCTCGGGTGAGTTTCGGGATGTTTTGAACTTAGAGTTTTCTGTTGTTTTGCCGTATGTGGTGCACTGATGCATTCTTCATCGTGATCACGTAGCTTCACACGCGATCGCGCAGAGTAAAGTGCACGAGGGTAGGGGGGGGGGGTCATTTGTCCTATGTACGAAATCAAAATACGGGCCCGATACCAATGAGTTCAAACATTAATCAATTTCTTTATTTCTTTTAAATTTCAGTTTAACAATTTTCATCAAAAATTCATTTCTTGAGTTAGGGACCTCGGAATTCGATTCCGGACATACGCCCAAGTGGACCTCCTAGGACCGTTGGAACGCGGGACCGAATCTGTTTACTCAAAACGTTGATCAAAGTCAACTAAAATCAAAATTTTAAGTCTCAAAAATTATTATTTCATATATTTTCTAAAGGCTTTCTGGATTCACGCCCCGACTGAGCACGCAAATCGAAGTGAATACAACTAATATTTTTAAGGCTAACGAGCCCGGAATAGGGTCTTAAATCACAAGATGACCCTTTGGGCCATCACAATAAACATTACCCATAACCTTACGAACTCAAACATATAATTTGTTGCCAATTTCATGTCCAATTTCGAGGTCAAAATCCAAAAATACCAATTTCTAGGTTTCTACCAAAATCCCACAATTTCTACAACTGTTCACGTTTAAATCCCTATACAAACCATGTATTTAACTTGCAATAGGTGGGGAATCACTTACCTTGACATAGATGACGAAAATCTCCCTTCCAATTGAAAAATGGAGGGAAAATGGAAAAATCCCGTCTTTAAGATGACGCTGCCCAACATTGCCCTTCTTCGTGTTCGCGAAGGCTCTCAGTATCTCGTGCTTTGCTTTCGCGGTTGAAGCTCCGCGTTCGCGAAGGCCAATGGCTCCAGGTCCCTCGAGGCCTCCTTCCTCCTTCGCGTTCGCGTAGCCTTGGCCACGTTCACGGAGGATTACCCAGCTCCTGCCTCACGTTCGCGCACACTGCCTCACGTTCGCGAAGGCCAAATCCCAACCGCCTCAAAGTTCCTCTTCACGAACGCGATACTCCCTTCGCGTTCGCGAAGAAGGAAACCAGACACAACAATAACAACAACAACAAATCACCAATTTGGTCCGGAAACCACTCCAAAACACACTCGAGGCCTCTGGGACCCCGTCCAATTACACAAACCAGTCCAATAACATAACACGGACCTGCTCGAGGCCTCAAATCACATCAAACAATGCTAAAACCATGAATCGCACTCCAATTAAAGCTTAATGAACCTTAGAATTTCAAACTTCTACATTCGATGCCGAAACCTATCAAATCACGTCCGATTAACCTCAAATTTTGCATACAAGTCATATTCGACATTACGAACCTACTCCACCTTCCGAAATCGGAATCCGACCCCGATATCAAAAAGTCCACTCCCGGTCAAACCTCTGAGAAACCTTCAAATTTTTAAATTTCGCCAAAACTCTAAAATGACCTACGGACCTCCGGATCCATTTCCGGATGCACTCCTAATACCAGAATCGCCATACAGAGCTATTCCCAGGCTCGGAATCCCAAACGGACATCGAAAACATTGAAATTCAACGCAGCCCAAATTTATGAGATTCTTCCCAAAATGCTAACTTCCACAATAGGCGCTGAAATGCTCCCGGCCATCCAAAACCCAACCGGATATACGCCCAAGTCCAAAATCATCATACGAGTTGGAACTTTCAGATCCCGATTCCAAGGTCGTTTACTCAAAAGTCCAACCCTAGTCATTTCTTCCAACTTAAAATTTCTGAAATGAGAATTTTCTTTCCAAATCAGCTCTGAACTTCCCGAATTTCAATTCCGACCACGCGTACAATTCAGAATACATGAAGTGAAGCTTCTCATGGCCTCAAACCGCCGAACGAGGCGCTAGAGCTCAAAACGACCGGTCGGGTCGTTACACGTACAAAAACAAACGAGTGTGCGACATTGCGACTTGTTCAAATAAATTTCATAAATACTTAAAGTGGTCAAAAGGTAAAAATGCCCAATAGGTTTAAAACAGGTAATAAATGAGATAATTAGTCCAAGTATTAATTGTTAAGCAACTGTGCTAAAACCACAGAACTTGGGAGTGCCTCACGCCTTCTCTCGGGTTAACAAAATTCCTTATCCAGTCTTCTGGTTTCGCATATTTTAAAACAGAGTCAAATTTCCTCAATTTGAGATTTAAAATAAACCTGTGACTTGGGACACTATAAATTATTCCAAGTGGCGATTCTGAAAAATAAATAAATAATTCTATTTCGAATAATGTCCTTTTAAATTGAAAAAAATTCCTATCCTTCGGAAAAAAGGAGGTGTGACAACCATCGGCTGGTATTGTGAAATTAAACATATATGTTGCCTTCTCAATAACCAAATTGGAAGCATGACTAGGTGGAATATTCAGAAATAACAATGAAGACTAGATCGTGGTTTTCATAAATCATGCCATGCAGTATCAGCCATGCAACCTGAACTACTGGTTTTACATAAAGGTTTAAAGATTGCAAAAGATATCCCCAACATAGATTGAAACAGACTCAACGGAAATCATTAATCTCTTATATGAAAACAACCAAATCATATCTAAACTATGTTTGAATGCAAGTTGTTAATGCACCAACCGAAGCTCCCAACTCTGGGACATAACTTCAGAGAAGGAAATGAAGTAGAGCACCTCCTAGCTAGGGAAGCTGTTAAAGACTTTATCCCAGCTAAATATTTTTACCATGCTCGTCTACCCCTTTTTGTTGATGTTGAATTAAACAGGGACAAACAGGGAATCAATAATAGTACCAACTATCTTTCTTCTGCTGTTAGTAATAGCCTTGCCAAGTTAGGTAATGGTAATATCCTCATGGACTATGTAATTACTATGTAATATTCTGTTTAGTAATATAATCTCTGTGTTTCCTTTCGAAAAAAAAAAGAAAAGAATGTGGTACGACGAAGGTCACATTTGTAATATTATTGTTTTCCATAGGTATTTTGGTATTCAGTTACGGCCCTTTTATTGAGAGATGACATGCATTCAATATTTGTATTGTGCGACATAGCTGGCTTCACTGTTCCGTACCCATTTGTTCGAAAAAGCTTCAACTTTCTTCATTGATTTTCATCATCCCATACCCATTTCTTACAAAAGCATCCATGGCTCCCCTCCAAGCTCCCTGCGCCAAACGACGATGGCGGCTAAACACACAGAAGTTTAGTTCTTATCTCTCTCAATTTCTCCGCACATTGTCTTTCATTTAACCGTTTTTTTTCTTGCTCATCCTTTCTATACAGTTTTCTTTGCTCGTGTGGCTTCCTTTCTGATTATGCTTCAAGATTTAACACTTCTGTTTCCAGTTTGTCCTGGCTTCTGCAATATTTCTATATTTTGGCAAGTTTCCCCTCTTTCTTTATATGTTGCGCTAGCTTCTTGGTAGTGGAGTTGAGTGGGTATGTTTCAGTTTTTACATGTATGTTTGAGTGGGTATCTCAATTTCACATGTAGGTATTGAATTTTAAAGTTATATGTGTAGGTGCATGTTTGGGTTATATAATTGTTTCTTAATTTGGCTGAATTAGATGGTAGTCCGAGAGTGAATTGTTTTCTACCAAGATATGTACTGAATTTTAAAATTATATATGTAGGTGCATGTTTGAGTTATATAATTGTTTCTTATTTTGGTTGAATTCGATGGTAGTCTGAGAGTGAATTGCTAATGCGTTTTGGAGGAAGGGTGTGTAGATTGATGGAGAAAGTTGGATGAGACATCGAGGGTGAAGATTCTTCTTCTCGGCTTAGGAAAGGCTGCAAATCACTGGTACTACTTTTATGTTGAGCCTTTTTTTTCCGCCTAGCAATTTGGTCCTTGTTTGTTCGTTGGTGCTACATTGTTGCATTCAATGTACTACGAGTTCATTTGGCGAGATTACAATTTATTTCAATTTTTATATATGGTGGCATTTCCTTTCATGGAAAGAGATAATGGCATAGACTTTGGAATAGTGCAACACCCCGTAAATTCGGCTTAGCTATGAATGTGTTAAATGAGTACTAAGGTTATATTTTGGACATGTGAAGTTCTATTGGTATGAGTATGGGTGGAAATAGTTATTTTAGAATCAAGACGAAGAGTGAGGTATTCAAGATTCGATAAAATCTACGAAGTTCGCAAAGGGTCAGTCTTGCAGGAGGTTTAGTGAAAAACGTATAGGGTATTTGGGAAAACTCAAAACATGAAAGTTGTAGGCCTTTGAAATAGCTTTCCAACGATATATTGTGGAGCCCAAAGGGATCTCTGTGAAAAAAGTTATGTGCGTTTTACAGAACAGTGCGCGATCTCAGCGCCAGTCCGCGCCCCGACCGTGACCGCGGTTATGCGGCAGTGTTCCTGCCATTTTCCGCGGTCAGGACTACAGGTGTGAATAGGCAGTCTTGGGCAGTCATTTTTAAAGCCCTATTTCGTCCCCCACAGCCCCAAAATAAAAAAAACTTGTGCCAGAAAGGGGAGCTCACAAAAACCTAACTCCTTAAGGGTCCCTCCACCACCCAAGGTAAGTTCCAATGGTGATTCTAAGTTAATTTTAATTTCCCAACATATTATTAACAGGGGTAAACCCTCCATAGCATTAGATATTCGATTGGGACATCATTGTTGAGAGACGGAACCCTAGAACTCGAATTCAAGGGGATTGAACTTCAAAGAGATAATGTCCTCACCCTCTAATTGATTCTAGCATTGGTTTAATGATTATAGACCCTAGTTCATGAGATATGAGTTGATGGGTTTGATAGAAAATGATGAACGGTTATAAGTTTGGTGTGTTGATTGTTGATTATATTGGTTAAGGGTGTTGTTTACCTTATGGGTGATAAAGGATAATGTTAATTATAACCATTTGAGACTTTAGAATTTATATAGGAGCAAGAGAATGGGTTATTGGGTGTAGAGACACCATTAATAAGGACTATGAAGCTTTATTCCCACCTAGTGTTTGATAAAATGCTTAAGTTACCGAAACATGAGTATCATAGCTAATATGGAATCCCGTTGACTTGTATTGCTATAGATTAAAGTTGAAAGGGTTCACAAATGTTGTATTACGCTCACGAGGAGGAAGTTAAGGTATGTGAGGCTAACTCTTCACGTTTGGGAATGTCTATGATTCTCCCTATGCCTCATTAACTATGATTATTACTAGTTTCCTCATAAAGTAATTATGCCTTAGTTCCTTGAATAGTCGTAGAACTTCTATTCTCTAGATGGCATAGTTTCATAGTCATTCAATATTCTATGAGTTTCAGTTATGACAAATCAACTTATTATGAATACACATCTCAGTCTAGTCCTATTCATTATTCCGATATCATGTAACTCAATATGGTTCAGTATTTCAGTATGATGTATTACAGTATGATTCTCAGTTCCTGAATGTTGAACACCTGTATTTGGGCACGATGCCGCAGTTTATGCTTTATGCATTTTGGGCCTGAGGCCGCAGTTATGTATATGTATACTTGGGCCCGAGGCTACAGTTTGTGCGCGCGCACACACACACACACACACACATATATATATATATATATATATATTGGGCCTGGGGCCGCAGTCTATTTATTCAGATAAACAATTGGTTCATCATTCAGAGGAGGGAGTATTCATAACCTTACTTCCTATGTTTAGTTCAGTTATCAATTTTCAGTTTCAGTTTTTACAATTCTTTCCTTCAGTTGTTTTACATACCAATCCAATTCAAATGATTTACTGGTTGACGACTCTGCTTGCTAGGACATCTCGTATCAGCTGTTGGTGAGCCCCAGTCTTTCGGGGCATTATCCCTCCCTTTTTCGGTCATTATAGTATTTCAGTTAATAAGGTATACCGGGGACCTGGTCTCGGTAACGGTTAGCATTTCAGTATTCTTTAAAGGCTTCGTAGACTATAGTTCAATCAGTCAGGTTTTTATGTGTTAGCCTTGTTGGCTACTCGTTTATACTTGCAGACTTTTTAGTATTTTCCGCATCCATGATATTTCAATCAGACTCTTTAGCAGATCATCATGTTGTATATTTATATCTTGCTTACAATTATACCACATGTTGATCCAGCCATACAGTTGGTTCGCTCGGTCACATGTAGTCAGGTACCGAGTGCCGTGTACAAATAGCAAATATCTAGTTAAATAGAAAGTATACATTTCAGAGTTCGTAAGAATCTATCTGCGCAGTAAGTAGGCTGAGATTTGCAAGTAGGCTAGGATTTGTATCAAGAAATAAGCTGGATGTAGAAAAGAAAATTAAAGGAATGATGGGCATCTCTCTTTGATTTGGAAAAGTAAAAGAGTATAAAATGCAAGCATATGTGACCGAAGAATTAACTAAACTATCAAATCATCCGCTTTTTAACTAAGATGCTTTTCTGTATTTTCATAGAATAGAGTACAGGGTTTATATATGTCCACATCTAAGCATTAGCTTTGGCTGTTTTTTTTGGGGGAAGGGTAAAATTAATTTTTTTTGCTTGAAGGATAATTATTTTATATTATCTCAAAGCTGAAGAAGTACAAGGATTTGTTGTACAAATAGTAGTAGTAGCATCAATACATGTATATGCTTCTAACAGAGTAGTTCTCCGTTCGTCTACTCAAGTGTTTTTGAGACAAATAAAGGAGGAACTGCAATAACAATTGAACTGCTATATGTCCTTCATTGCAAGTTGCTTCTATACTTGGCCAGCCTGTGGCTACCATATCTTATTCTCTATAGCCGTGATATATCTGGTTCAGGTAGATCTTAGAGTAGGCAAAATCATTTATAATATTAGAAAATAATGCATTATAGGTGCAAGTAATTTAATATAACATACCAGTTATATTTGTTTGATTTTGGTTTGATATACTTCCATAAATCATATCTTTTCACAAATGGCAACTATTACATTAATGGTATATCCTTCTAGGTATGTTTCTCATAGCATTCCTATTCTTCCTGACATAGTCAATTAAATGACTGAGATGTTAGCAGTATGGCTATTTAAGCTTCAGATTGTTGGAAGGGTCATCTACTCTTCCTGCATAGTTTACAGGTGCTCTTCAGAATTTGACACAAGCTTAAGCTGTCCATCCAATCTTCAACTGTGTCTTTCAGATTGTTGATGCTTTGAAGGGGGCACGAGGAGTTTAAAGCGGATAAACTTGCCTGTGCAGTTCGACGCTACAACAACCTTTGCGGGGTGACACTACTTTGTCTAAAGGAAGGAACTTTGTGAATTTCAGAGGATCAGATGCAAGAGTTCCACAGAACACGTGTCATGCATCAGTATTTGGAGTTTCATGTTCATTCAAACAGTTACTTGATTGTTTGTTTATGCTTCAGGATGTCTCCACTGTGCTGTTGGCATGTCTGAGTACTGTTGGCGAGTCTCCTGGCGGTGAAAAACTATTTTTTAGTTCATTAGAATCTGTTAATACTCTTTATCGTATATTAAGAAAATTACTGGAGTTACTCATGATTATTGCTCTTGACTGTGCAAAGTATGAGCTCCTAGAGGGCGAAAACTTGAATTCCTTGCCAAAGCAAAACAAGGAAATACTTGGTGCTTCTAACCGTAAGAAAAAAGGGAAGAACCGTAAATTGAAGAAATCAAATCCTTTACCAAAACCTACTACAAGTGTAAGTCCTGTTAAAAATAGTGAGGTACAACTCTGATCTTGAGAACTTTTCATATAAATTCATTTTAGTAAGAGAAAATTCTATATCATGTCGTTCTTTACTTACTTTTAAAAATATATGCTGGATAATGGCATTCGTGTGCGGTGTTAATGTACATAATAGTTTGTCTATTGGTTTGGTGAAATTTCGTGGTGGTAATGTACATTGTATTTTTCCAAGTGGATGGGTCGATAGAGTACAACAGAAGGTTTTTGATAACTTCTGGGGAAGATGAAGATGGTAAATGTCAGAAAAGAAATTCTCAGAAGTCCTTTGTTTCTGTCAACTCCCGAGATAGGGATCCAAGCTCTGATCGCGTACCCACATCCATTAGTTGTCATATGAAAGAACCTAATCTACTTCTGGATGAAGCTTGTAGACAAGGATAAGTTTGAATGGGAAATTTTGAGACTAAACAACACATTTCTATATTGCCCTTTGGCAAGAGGCCCTCGAGTAGATGTGTGAAATATGAAATGTGGACACCTGAAATAAATTTAAATTTTCCTTCAATAATTTACTTCACATAAGTAGAAAGCTGATGCTTGAATCTCCTATGTTAGGATGTAGTTGTGCAAATAATACATGCATTGATGTCACGCATATGCACGGCCCGACCATCTAGTATATTAAGATGGATGTATCATCGTACAAGATTAGATAGCGTACAGACACCACATAGACGATAAATGGGAGGTCCCTTAGATGATATGACTTATTCGTCCGCCACCATTTTTCCATGCTGATTGATGACCCATAAATAATTACTACTGCTACTACAAGTTTCTTTAGTTATGACACTAAATAAGACTTCCAATCATAGAAATAACGTGCTAAGTATTAACGGACTTCAATAAGATAATTCATATAAGGTAAAAAATTTAATAATTTAAAGTGTTAATTATTACTAGTTTTTTGAATAATTTTAGTTGATTTTAAAGTCCTAAAACATAGAAATTATTGGATCATTCTAAAAAGCAGAAATTATTGGATCATTAAATTGCATAATAACTTTATGACATTCACAAATGAGATACTCTTTTATTATTTCTCCCGTGCAGATTCAAATAGCTCTATGACATTGAAAATTAGCATTTTACTAATTAAATACTTCGTTGTTCTTCTATAAACTATTAAAGACAATAGTCAAAAGACAGTTCTAAGTTCAAAATTTCTATTCCATGTGAACATTACTTCATTCGTAGTAGTATTTCATCGGCAAATGTAGAACTAAAACTATAATAGGCTGTGTATATCTTGTTAATGAAATGATTTGTTGGGAGAGGGGNNNGGGGGGGGGGGGGGGGGCTTGGTAAAGTTATGTAGGTTTTTCCCTTTCTTTTCAATAATTTATATAAGATAAATGTAACGACCCGGCTAGTCGTTTTAAGAATTTAAGTCCCGTTCACCGATATAAGGTCCTGCGCAGCTTCGTATTATGTGTATCGACTTGGGTGCCTGGTTGAATTCAGTTATCGGATGATTCAGAGTCAAATCGGAAAAAGGACTCAAGCTTGGAAGCTTAAGCGGTAAGAGTTGACCGGAAATTTGACTTTTGTGTAAACAGCTCCGGAATGGGTATTGGATGATTCCAAAAGCTTCGTATGGTGATTTTGGACTTAAGCGTGCATTCGGATTTGGATTTGGAGGTATGTAGGGTAATTTGGAGCATTTTGGTGAAAGTTGGAAAAGTTAAAGTTTCTGAAGGTTCAGAGGTTTGACCAAGATTTGACTTTGAAGATATCGGGGTCGGAATGCGATTCCGAGAGTTGGAATAGTTTCGTGATGTTATTTGGTACTTGCCTGCAAAATTTGACATCATTCCGGGTTAGTTTGATAGGTTTCGGCATGAGTTTTAGAAGTTGGAAGATTTGAAAGTTCATAAGTTCGATTCATGGTGCAATTTGTAGTTTCGGCGTTGTTTGATGTGATTTGAGATCTCGAGCGAGTCTGTATTAGGTTATGAAATTTGTTGGTGTGTTTGGACGGGGTCTCGGGACCCCGGGTGTGTTTCGGACGAGCATCAAATGATATTTAAGCTTGTGTTTAGGTTTGCTTCTAGTGTACCACATCTGCGAAAGTTTGATCGCAGATGCAGAGTCGCTTCTTTGATGTTGAGGACTGAGGGGGAGCTTCACTTTTTCGGAGTGTTAGTCGCAGATGCGATGGCCGCTTTTGTAGCATATTGATCGCAAATGCGGAGAGTTACGCTTCTACGTCTACCTGTGCGCTTTTGAAGTGTCGCAGGTGCGACTCCCTTTTGTGCAGGTGCGGCCACTGGGCTGGTCATTTGAGTTCGCAGATGCGAACATTTCTCGCAAATGCGATAGCACAGATGTGCTTATTTGTCCGCAAATGCGGAAGTCTTGGACAGAGAGTTTATATTCGAGGGTTTTGCCATTTTCTCCATATTTTGAGATTTAGACCTCGGTTTTGGGAGCTTCTTTATGAGGTTTTCAAGAAAATTGATTGGGTAAGTATTCTTCACCTAGAATTTATTATATTCCATGGTTTTATCTTTATTTTTATCATTTAAATTGTATTTTGAGTTGAGAAAAATGGAGGTTTTTCAAAAAAAAAAAACTTCAAAATGAAAAATGATGATTTGAGGGACCGAATGGTTTCGAAATTTGATAAATTTAGTACGGTTGAGCTAATATCGGAACGTGTGTTCGGGTTTTATGAAATTTGTCGGGTTCCGATGTGCGGTCCCATGGGTCGATTTTTAGATTTTGATAAAGATTGAGGATTTATGATCCAGAATAGTTTCTTATGAGTTTTATTTGCGCTTTGAAGTTATTTTGGTTAGATTTGAGCCGTCCTGAGGTCATTTCACCTGAGAAGTTCATTTTAGAGTATCGTTCTGTCTTTTTTGAGGTAAGTATCTTGCTTAACCTTGTGTGGGGGAACTACCCTTTAGGATTTGAGTCTTCTATGCTAATTGTAATCCATATACGCGAGGTGACGAGTACGTGCTCAGACTTATTGTATTCACTGAATATATAGTTGTTCTCGTTATGATTACGTTTCTTACTTACTAGTTTCACTTCTACCTGCTTTAATTAGAATTAATTGCTTCATGATCCACTCTTGTTGCCTTTTTGATTCATCTGTGCCTTCACTGAAATTTTTATCTCTTCTATTGCCATGTTATCTTTATTTGAAGTATAATTATCTCCTCTGTAATTGTTCACCCTTAATTGAGGCTATGATTATCTTTCCGCTACTTATCCTTATTGAATTTGTTGTATCTCTTTCCTAATTTCCCCATCTTAAAAAGAAGTTAGATATCCTATAATTTAGTTGACTTGTCCTTATTTGAAATTATTCGACTTGTATTAGTTCCCTCGTCGTCGAACTGTATATTGTGGACCGTTGATGCATAGTGTTTATTTTCTTGTTGAGCTGTTCTTATTATGACTAGCATTCTCTATTGTGGCTACTCCTTGTGAATTAGTTCCTCTGTTCCTTTGAGTTTTGGAATTTCCGAGTTGACTTACTTGTCGTACCTTGTATTATTGTTGTTGTACTTGTTATGGTGATACACGATATTTCTGCTGTGCGGTTGTTGTTATTATGATGCACGAGGTTTCTGTCATGCGGTTGTTGTTATGGGGTTGCACGAGATTTCTGCCGTGCTATTGTTACTATTGATGTTTGCACATGCGCCGTGAAAAGACAGTATATATATATATATATATATATATATATATGTATGTGTGTGTGTGTGTGTTGGGTATGTGGTGAAATAATATGGGAATATTATTATGCACGTGTTACGAGACAAGAGAGCATTTACTTTACTATTACACACGTGGCGAGACAAGATGGGCAATGTCAGGGATTGATTTGTGATGACTTGTGATGGCCTGGGGACATTCTTGTTGTTGATGTTTGTGTAGTGGTACACTAACCCATGTGAGCTTTATCTTGTGGAAGGTTGTGAGAAAATATTGTACGTGCTGTCCATTTCTTTCTTATACTTACTAGCTGGTATGAAGTATGTTAGGACACTTGCACACGCATACACATATTTGAGCACTCCTATCGGTTAAGAGGTTTTCTTGATATTGTTGAGTATAAATGCACACACTTATTTACTTGCTTTCTATGTGAGAATGACTCTATTTGACACGAGTCGTCAATGCGGTTATGAAGTGTATTGAGGGTACATGATGCCAAGTGTTAGGGTTAAGGTATTGGAACCCGTGAGTTGTGAATAGTCTGAGGATAGGTACCTCGTGGAGTTTATTGACTAAAACCTGGTGTGGAAGCGGTTGTTTTGTTGAGTTGTTACTTGTCCTTTATTAATCTGTAATTATCGGATTTAGGCTGTGTTTCCGTTCATTCTTCTGTGTCATTATTATGGTGCTTCGCTGATTTTTGTTGTTTTCCTTCCTTACTGCAATTACCGCATTAATTGCCACCTCGCGTAGTCTTTATGTAGATATCATAATCTGTTGTTCCTATACTTATACTTGTTCAGGTTATTTAGTCCAGTAGGTGTCTTGATTATTCCACGTCACTACTCCACTGAGTTTAGTCTTGATACTTGCTGGGTACCGCCGTGGTGTACTCATACTACACTTCAGCATATTTTTTCGTGCAGATCCATGTATTTCGAAGTCAGTGGATCATTACCTAGCTGTGTGGATTGTTGCTGTGGAGACTCAAGGTAAACATGCTGCTGCGTTCGCGGGCTTTGGAGTCACATTTCTGATTTGAATTCACACTGTTTACTTTATTTCATCAGTTGTATTTAGAAAAATGTAGCAAACTCTGTAGAGCTTATGACTTGTACTACCGGTTTTGGAAATTGTAAATTTATAGAGATTTTCATTTCAAGAATTGTTAGAAGTTATTTATTCATTGTTGTCACTCAGTAAATGTTAGGCTTACCTAATCCCTAAAATTAGGTGCCATCACGATACCTAACAGAGGGAAAATTGGGTCGTGACAATAAAAGTACAATTGATTTTGAAGTCCAAAATATTATGATTTCATATCTAGTTCAAATAAGGATTGAATTAATACACAAATATAATTAATTTTTATGTGTTAAATATTAGAAAAATAATTTAAATGACTATTTGTCCAATGTAAAAATTAACTTTAAAAGAGTAAAAAAGGTGAACGATATTTTGCTAAGGGCATTTGTACTTTTAATATATATATATATATATATATATATATATATATATATATATATAGAGAGAGAGAGAGAGAGAGAGAGAGAGAGATAACTACGTGACATAAAACAACAACAACCCAATGTAATCCTACAAGTGGGGTATGGGAAAGACAATATGTGCGCAAACCTTACTCTTACCTTGCGAAGATAGAGATATTGTCTCTGATAGACTCTTACCTCAAGAATGTAAGCCTCCAGTTTGGCCATAGATTTTGCCAAATTTCCCAAAAGAAATTGGCAAAATATGTTTGTTTATAGATTTTATCCATGTTTTGCCAGATTTTGGGAACAAAATTTCCAAATCTCAAAACTAATTGGACCTGTTTTTAGCCCAAAATTATTGTTTGATTTTTTAATAATTTTAAAAATTACCCCAAAGTTTTTGTATTTTATAAAAAAGCTCACCATCTATTATGTCCCAAGTAATCCACCAGCTAATTACTATCATTTTCTTTTGGACTGACGGATCTTTAGTATTAATTTGACGAATTATAGCGGCTAGTATTTGTGTTATTAGCAGTTGATATTAAAATATCAGGTTATGATTTTATGATAGTGTATTATGTAGTTCATTATAAAAATAATAATTTTGTGCCAAACTTATCTATGTTCAGGACTATGGTTTGTGATAATGATAATGAATGGTATTGATGAAGGTTCTACATATACGGGATTAGCAAGTTTGTTTGTTTGACATTATTGAAATTTTTGATAGTTTTTAGAACTTATGGGTATAAGTCACATTTTATATTTTTTTCAAAAAAGAAAAATAAAAGAAGAAGAATAAGTGAAATATGTTATGAAAAATTATGTCCAAACAGTCATTCATGTTTACCCTTAAAATCGGATAATAATAAAACTTATAAGTGGTTTTAAGGATATGTGATTTCACCTAGCAAAAAATGATAAATATGATGATTGATGCTAGAAACTAACAGTATATTAAGCAAACCAGTATAAAATGTAACTTGGCCCTCGAGCTAGATCGCCCTCGAACCGGCTGAGAATTAAGTAATATGAACTGAGCTGAAGAACAAGAGAGATTAAGAGAGAAAAGAATATTGCATTGCTTTGATATGCGAATGTTAGATGATTACAAATGATTAGAAGCTTCCTTTATATAGTAGAGGAATTCCGCTTATGGTACAATTCTGATTACAGAAGAAAATCTCATGATTAGCTAAATAACCATTATTGATTTGATCCGTTCCGAGATTTCTGCCACGATCCTCGACCGGTCATGGATATCTCGTCTTTCCATTATTAGGCTATCTTTGGTCTTGCTCGATGTCTATCATGTTTGGTCTCGATCATCAATGGCCTCTGTGATGACCCAAAGGGTCATCTTGTGAATTAAAACTCTATTCCGCGCTCGTTAGCCTTAAAAACCTTATTTTTACTCACCTCAATCTGCGTGCGCAGTCAGGGAGAAAATCCAGAAAGCCTTATGTGGAAATTTGTGAAATAATAATTTTTGAGATTTTAAAAATGATATTTAGTTGACTTTGGTCAACGTTTTCAGTAAATGGACCCGGACCTGTGTTCCGACGGTCCCGAAAGGTCCGTAGTAAAATATGGGACTTGAGCGTATGCTCGAAATCAAATTCCGATGTCCCTAACTCGAGAAATGAATTTTTAATGAAACTTTTAGGACTGAAATTCAAAGGAATTAAGGATATTTATTTATGTTTGATCTAGATGGTATCGGGTCCATATTTTGGTTTTGGATCCCAATACAAGTTTATTATAATATATAAGTCATGTATGCGAAATTTGGTGAGAAACGGAGTTTATATGACGTGATTCAGACCCTCGGTTGAGAAAATAGAAACTTGAAGTGTTCTTGAGAAATTCATGAGTTTTGATGCTAAATCTATAGTTTTAGGCGTTATTTTGGTGATTTGATTGCACGAGCAAGTCCTTATGATATTTTTAGACTTGCGTGCATGTTTGGTCCCCGAAGGATCAGGTGAGTTTCGAATAGGCTACGGGGTATTTAGGACCTAGGGAAAATTATGCTGGTGTAAACTACCTATTGCAGGCCTCTGATCTCGCAATTCCGAGACCAGGCTTCACAAATGTGAACAAAGCAGGCTTGGCAATTGCGAGATTTCTATCGCAATTTCGAGGAAGGCCTGGGATAGCATGTTCTCGCAATTGCGAGATTTTCATCGCAACTGCGAAGGGGGTCTGGAAAGGCCATGTTCGCGGAACCTCTATCCAAAATTGCGATTGCCCAATTGTCGCAAATGCGACATACCCTTCGCATTTGCAAAGTCAACAAAAAGGTGAAGGTCCTCGCATTTGCGATGGTACCTTCGCATTTGCGAGCTTTGCTATTGCGAAGCCTAGGTCGCAAATGCGACATCCACATCTGGGTAAAAGGGACTTAGATGGGATTTTCATTCATTCTTCAATTTTTCAAAACCTAAACCTCAAGAGGCGACTTTTCAGAGACCAAATCTTCCCCAAATCATAGGTAAGTGATTCCTAATTATTTTCTTTCAATCTTTCACTACTTTTAACAAGATTTCAACCTAGAACTTAGAATTTTTCATGGTGGAATTGGGGATTTTGGGTAGAAAACTAGGAATTTCGAAATTTAGACCTCAAATTGAGGTTGGATTCCAAAACCAATTGTATATCCGGGCTCGGGGGAGAATGGGTAAACGGATTTTGGTCCGAACCTCGAGTTTGGACCAAACGGGCCCGGGATCGATTTTTGACATTTGTTGGGAAAACTTAGAAAAACTATAATTATGCATTAAAGTTGATTCCTTTATTGATAATTAATGATATTAAATTAATTATGATTAGATACGAGTGGGTTAGTGCGATGACCCAAGGGGCCATCTTATGAATTAAGACTCCATTCTGGGCTTATAGCCTTAAAAATATTATTCTTATTCACCTCAATTTGCGTGCGTAGTCCGTGCGTGAATCTGGAAAGCTTTTATGTGAAAATATATGAAATAATAAATTTTGAGACTTAAATTTAATTTTAGTTGACTTTGGTCAATATTTTTAGTGAACGGACCCGGACCCGTGTTCCAACGGTCCTGGGAGGTCCGCAGTTAAATATGGGACTTGGGAGTATGCCCGGAGTTGAATTCCGAGGTCCCTAACTTTAAAAATCAATTTTTAAGTAAATTGTTTTACTGAATTTTAAAGGGATTAAAGAAATGAATTAATGTTTGAACCCGTTGGTATCAGGCCCGTATTTTGGTTCCGGAGCCCGGTACAGGTTTGTTATGATATTTAAGTACTTTCTGTGAAATTTGATGGAAATCGGAGTTTATTTGACGTGATTCGATTGTCCGGTTGAAACGTTTGTGAGTTTGAAGTGTTCTTGAGAAAATCATGAGTTTTGATGTTAAGTTCGTAGGTTTAGGTGTTATCTTTGCAATTTGATCGCACGAGCAAGTCTGTATGATTTTTAAGACTTGCGTGCATGTTTGGTTTGGAGCCCTGAGGGCTCGGGTGAGTTTCAGATAGGCCACAGAGTGGTTAGACTTAGAAAAATCATAGCTGGTGTCTCATGTCTGGTGCAAGCCTCTGATCTCGCAAATGCGAGATTGGGCTTCACAAATGCGAGCTTCGCAGGCCTGGGAAATGCGACATATTTTATCGCAAATGCGAAAAAGGCCTGAGAAGGCCATCCTCGCAAATGCGAACCACTGCCCACAAATGCGATGGGGTTGTGGTCGCAAATGCGACATTTTGGTCGCAACTGCGAAGGCTCCAGTAATGCGAAGGGTTCACAATTGCGATACCCATCTCGCAATTGCGAGCTTCGCTAATGCGAAGCTCCTGTTGCAATTGCGACATTCACAGCTTGTAAAGTTGGGACTTAGGCGGGATTTTCACCCATTTTTCAATTCTCTTGAACCTTAAACCTCCGTAAGCGATTTTCCAAAGACCAAAACTTCTCCAAATCATAGGTAAGTGATTCCTTACTATTTTCTTTCAATCTCTTACTACTTTTTACAAGATTTCAACCTAGAATCTAGAATTTTTCATGGTAGAATTAGGGATTATTGGGTAGAACTTAGGAATTTTAAAATTTGGGAATTTAGTCCTCGAATTGAGGTCGGATTCCAAAACCAATTGTATATCCGGGCTCGGGGGTGAATGGGTAAACGAAATTTGTTCCGAACCCCAACTTTGGACCAAGTGGGCCCGGGATCGATTTTCGACTTTTATTGGGAAAACTTAGGAAAACTATATTTATGCATTAAAGTTGATTCCTTTAGCAATAATTAATGATATTAAACTAATTATGATTAGATACGAGTGGGTTGGAGGCGAATTCAAAAGGAAAAGCCGTGCTTGAGCAGTGAGTAGCCTGCGAAATCAAGGTAAGTGTTGTGTCTAACCTTAGCTTAAGGTAATATGTGTTGTGTTACTACTTGATACTTGTTTTGTTGCTAAATATAATGTATAGGTGAGGTGACGAGTACCTACACATTGTGGTCGAGTCATAATATGCGAGTGAAAGTTATTTCTTGTTATTCTTGCTGTCTTGAAGCTTGTTGTCTATGATTATTGTTGTTAGTGAAACATTGGAAGATTTGAATCTGGTTCCACTATGATGGATAATATTGTGAATATTTAGTTGAGATTGAAATGTTAAATAGTGATAGAAACTATGATGAAATACTAATTTTTGTGAAATTCCTCTTTATATGTTGTTAATGATTCTGTGACTGGTGAGGAAGAGTGTAAAGCACGAAGGGTGATGCCGTGCATAAATTATTATTATTATTATTATTATTATTATTGTGAGGAAGAGTGTAAATCACGAAGGTGATGCCGTGTATAATTTACTTATATTGTGAGAATGAGAGTAAAAGCACGAAAGGTGATGCTGTGCATTCTTATTCATTATATGGTGAGGCTGAGAGTAAAAGAACGAAGGGTGATGCTATGCAAATTTCCTTTCTATTTTAATTGCTTAATTTTTTGTTGCTTATCATTATTTATATCTGTCTTTTCGCTATCTCATTCCTTATGTTGAAATTCCCCACAGTATGTCCCCTTCCCATTGTTTGCTATTTTTAAATCTTTATTTGCCGTTATTTCTACTAGCATGATTATATATGTCTAAGTTTTTATGTGGTGTCTTGTCCTAGCCTCGTCACTACTTCGCCGAGGTTAGGCTCGACACTTACCAGTACATGGGGTCGGTTGTACTGATGATACACTCTGAACTTCTTGTGCAGATCCAGCTTAGGTCCGAGCTGAGTTCGATCTAGAGCCGATTATTTCGTATGGAGACACGAGGTAGATCTGCTGGCGTCCGCAGATTCCTGGAGTCTTCTCCATATTATTCATTTACTGTTTTATTTAGTTCAAAACATTTGTATACTATTTCTTTGAGCCTAATACTTGTAGTAAACTCTTAGTAGTTCGTGAATTGTGACTCCAAACCATGGGTAGCATATTAGTATTAGTTTCGTGGCATCATTTTATTCCTCCATAAATTGTTTCGATATCATTTATTGGATAATATTAGACCATGTATTATGTTTTAATTATTTTAAATGTTGAATCCCTCTAACATTGGCTTGCCTAGCAAGTGTGGTGTTAGGAGCCATCACGATCCCCTAGGTTGGGAATTTGGGTGGTGACAAGTTGGTATCAGAGCATTAGGTTGCCCAGGTCTCAAAATTTACGAACAAGCTTAACAGAGTCTGAAGGATCGCTATGGAGACGTCTGTACTTATCTCTCAAAGGAAATAAAGTTAGGAACAAACTCATTTTATTTCTACTCTATCGTGCGATTCTTGTTATCCCAAAATATTGATTGAACTCTTCCATTCTCTCGCAGATGGTGAGAAAACGTGCTTCTTCTTCCGCTGACCAGCAATCAGGTCCTCCAGCAGCAGCAACTCCTACTAATGGCAGAGGCCGAGGCTATGCCAGAGGCCGAGGCAGGGGCAGGACTCAACCCATTGCTCAGGTAGCAGCTCCAGCTGCGGAGCCCCAGATAGAGATTGATGAGGGGGCTCCAGCTCAGACCGTTCCAGCGGGACCAGCTCAAGTCCTAGAGGGGTTTATTGCTACCCCGGTGCTTCAGGATGCTTTGGTCCGACTAGTGGGCCTTATGGAGAGTGTAGCCTAGACTGGCGGCAACCGTATCTCAGGCTGGAGGAGGGGTTCAGACTCCTGCTACCCATACTCCTGAGCAGATTACTCCTCATATTCAGACCTCATCAGCCAATCCAGTTAGGGTAGTTCAGCCAGTTGTTGCAGCGTAGCTTGTTGATGGGGCAGCTATGTCTAGCGATGATTTGTGGTGATTGGATAGGTTCATCAAGCTTTTCCCTGTTCATTTCAGTGGTGCCACTTCAGAGGATCCTCAAGAATACCTTGATAGCTGTCATGAGGTTCTTCAGAATATGGGTATTTCGGATACCATTGGGGTCAATTTTGCTGCTTTTCAGATGACGGGTTCCGCCAAGAAATGGTGGAGGGATTATCTATTGACTAGACCAGTTGGGTCACCTGCTCTGACTTGGGATCAGTTTTCACACCTCTCTTTGGAGAAGTTTCTGCCTATTACTACTAGAGAAGAGAATCATCATCAATTTGAGCGTCTTCAGCAGGGCAGCATGACTGTTACCCAGTACGAGAATCGCTTTGTGGATTTGGCTCGACATGATATTCTTTTGTTACACATAGAGAGAGAGATAGGGTTAGGAATTTATTGAGGGTCTTGCTCAGCCCATCGGGTTGCAGATGGCTAAGGAGACGGGGAGCGAGATTTCCTTTCAGGATGTGACCAATGTGGCCAGGAGAGTTGAGATGGTTCTTGGATTGGGAGGTCAGGGTTCAGACAAAAGACCTCGCCATTCCTGTGGATTCAGCGGTGTCTCATCTGGAGGCGGGGTTACTTTTAGCAGAGGCCATTCTTCTAGGCCATTTCATTCAGCACTTCAGGCATCTCATGGTACCTCAGGTGGTCGTGGCTCTTGCTTGACTTATTCTGATTGGCCAGCTCCTATCAGTGCACCCCTTCTTCAGAGTTTTCAAGGTGGTTATACTGGTCGACATGGTCAGTTTGCTTGCCAACAGTCTCAGCACCCGAGGTCTTGTTACACTTGTGGTGACCCGAGGCACATTGCTAAATATTATCCTCACGCGTCGGGTAGTTCTCAGTATCAGGGTTCTCGTGCTTTAGTTCCGGCACCAGCTGGCGCACCACCTGCCCAGCCAGCCAGGGCTAGGGGTCAGGTAGCCAGAGGTAGGGGCCAGATTGTTAGAGGTGGAGGCCAGCCCGCTAGAGGTGGACCCCAGCCCGCTAGAGGTGGAGGTCCGCCTATCAGAGGTCCTCCCAGAGACGTGGTTCAAGGTGGTGGGGCCCATCCCCGATTGTATGCATTTCCATCCAGACCTGAGGCGGAGTCCTTCGATGTTGTTATCACAGGTATCATTTCAGTTTGCAAAAGAGATCCTTCAGTTTTATTTGATCCGGGGTCTACTTATTCTTATGTATCATCTTATTTTTCTTCGTATTTTGTTGTACCCTGCGATTCCTTGAGTGTCCCCGTTTATGTGTCTACACCCGAGGGGGATGCTATTGTTGTAGCTCGTGTGTATCGTTCATATGCGGTCGTTATTGAGGGTCTTGAAACCAGTGTGGACCTTTTTCTTCTTGACATGGTTGTTTTTGATGTCATATTGGGCATGGATTGGTTTTCTCCGTATTATGCCATCTTGGCCTATCACGCCAAGTCTATTACTTTAGCTTTGTCGGGGTTGCCTCGATTAGAATGGAAAGGAACTCTTGGTCACTCTCCCAGCGGGGTGATTTCTTATGCCAAGGCTCGTCGCATGGTTGAGAAGGGGTTTTTGATACCCAATTTTTCCCTATAATGTTTTTTCAAAGTGCATATATACCTTTAAAGCTATGCATTAGCATCATTTGATATTTTTCCATAATTTCTACAATTTTTATTAACCCCAATTTTTATCTATATAAATAATTACAAAATTGCATCACAAATGACTTTAAAATATTTCATGATTTAATTTTGCTATTTATGGTCATAATAAGTTCAAATTATTTCACAAATGGCCATATTTACATTTTTTGGGTTACAACTGCAATAACTTTTTAATTATAGCCCATGCATGCATTATTACATCCTTTTTACCATAAAATGGCTCATTGTATTTTTAAAATATTGAGTAATCATTCTAAAACATTTCTATGCATGAAAATTATTTTTTCATAATTTTTTAATTATTTTATAAATTAATTTTATCGATTATTTGGGTATTTAATAAATGACCCCTTTTATTGTCATATCCAACCCCTCAAACCAGCCCAAAACCCCTCTAATACTAACCCTAAGTGCTGGCCCAAACCCTTTTTTGGACCAATCTGCCTACCCCGACCCACTAGCCCGTTCAATCATGACCGTTGTTCATTTTGATCAACGGTCCACGATTATCCTTACCTTAATTAACCCTCCTAACGTACCCAAAACCTCTCATTCTTTCCCTCTCCCCGCCGTCATCATCTCCCTCTTCTCTCAACTCTCTCTTGACCAAACCCTAATTCTAAACGCCGTCATTGGCGTAAACCTCCTCTTCATGATGTTTCTATGCCTTCTCTGACTAGACTTGGTCTTCTACATGCCATGACTCTTCGATTACTTGGACCCTTGAGGAGATCTCAAGGAAACCCAATGGGTTCTGGTTGAAACTTGCGTGTCTCAGGCCATTTCCGTTCGTGAGTAAGAATTTTTCCTTATTTTTGTTATGAATCTATGTTTTCTTGACCTATTCTCTCATCTATACTACTTTTCTGAAAACCCTAATCCGTTACTAACGATCCTTATCAGATTTGTATAGATCTGGGTGATTCGAGCACTATTACGTGTTTTCCTTAAATATTTCTGGTTTAATTAAGGGGTCTATTCCGAACTCCCTTATGATAATTGATTTTGTGATCCTATGATTGCCCTTAATTGACTGATTTCTGATTCTTTTGCCTTATTTGTTCTACTCTCAACAGAGGAACAGTAGTTCAGAATACACACACACACACACACACACACACACACACTCAAATTCTCTCTTCTTTCTCTGCTACTTGTGCTAACTATTTGTCTAGCTGGCTGAAAGCCAATGCTAGACTGTGGAACTCTACTTTCTTTACTTTCTACACTTTGCTTCCTTAACTGGTATGTTCTTATTTTAATTCTGAAATTCAACATGATGTGCTCCATAGTTGTTAAATCCATGCCTATTCCCGCTGTCACACCTCCTTTTTTATACACCTCAAGGGGGGTACGGGAGTTTTTCCACTTAAAGTGACATTATTCGAAATGGGAATATTTTATTT
>ML328936.1:0-33504 GCA_005239505.1 Nicotiana paniculata
TTCTTCTTCTTCTTCTTCTTTTCCTTTGGATTTTTTAGCGTTTTCTAAAGTTCTGCTTCGACTTAACCGAAGTCCCCTTTTTCCCCTTTATTTTCTTTGCCAGATGGGCTTCGGCCCTTTTGCTTTACTTATCCCTTTTCCCCTTTTTTTGTTTGTTTGTTTTGTTTTATTATTTAGTTCCTTTTTTTTTTGGACTTAAATTATTTCTAAATATCCAATATGTCCTCACTTAAAATATTAGGGTGTTACATCCTCCCCACCTTATGAAATCCGGTCCCCGAATTTAACTCAAGTACGTATCTATGGACTGAAACAAATGGGGGTACTTCGCTTGCATATCTTTTTCTACTTCCCAAGTAGCTTCTTCAACTGTATGATTTCACCATAAGACTTTTAAGAACTCAATTTTTTTTTTACCGTAGCTTTCTTACTTGCCTATCAACAATAGCCATCGGTTCATCCTCGTAAGACAACTTCTCATCAAGCGGTATAGTAGGTGCTTCAAGCACCCGAGATGAGTCAGATATACATTTCCTTAGCATTGAGATATGGACACTGGATGAATAAAGGACAACTCAGGAGGAAGTGCCAAACGATAAGACACATCTCCCACTCGGTCTAGTATCTCATACGGTCCTATAAACCTGGGGCTCAACTTGCCTCTTTTTCCAAACCGCATCACACCTTTCATAGGAGAGACTCGTAGGAACACTTTGTCTCCAATTGTGAACACTAAATCTCTTCTTCTTTTATCAGCATAAGACTTTTGTCTGCTTTGAGCTGTAAGAAATCTCTGTGTAATCAACTGGACTTTGTCCATAGCTTATTGTACTAAGTCAGGTCCCAATAAGTTAGTCTCACCAGCTTCAAACCATCCGATAGGAGAACGACATCTTTTACCATACAATGCTTCGTACGGTTCCATTTGAATATTGGACTAGAAGTTATTACTATAAGAAAATTCAGCTAAATATAGATAAGTGTCCCAACTACCTCCAAACCCAAGAATGCAAGCTCTCAACATATCCTCCAAGATCTATATAGTACGTTCAGATTGCCCGTCTGTCTGTGGATGAAATGCAGTTGTAACGACCTGACCGGTCGTTTTGAGAATTTTATACTTTTCTCGGTTATTTGAGGGCATGAGTAGCTCTGTGTGATGTATTATGACTTATGTGAAATCGTCGATTTTGGTTTGCAGGTTATTCGGGATTGATATGGAGGAATGATATTCAGCTAAGAGCTTTAAATATGAAAGGTTTGACAAAGTTTTGACTATTGAGTAATCGATCTTGGATTTGGATGTTTAAGGTTCGGTTAGCTCTGTTAGGTGATTTTGGACTTAGGAGCGTGTCCGGAATGTAATTTGGAGGTCCGTGGTAGAATTAGGCTTGAATTGGCGAAATTGGAAATTTGGCGATTTCCGGTCGGTAGTCGAAATTTAGATATCGGGGTCGGAATGGACTTCCGACAGTTTGAATAGATTTGTGGTGTCATATTTGACTTGTGTGCAAAATTTGAGGTTATTCAGACGAGTTTTGATTGGTTTCGGCATCGTTAGTGGAGATTTGGAGGTTTATAGGTTCTTAGGCTTGAATCCGAGGTAATTTGATGTTTTGGTGTTGTTCTGGGTAATTTTAGGTTCGAGTAAGTTTGAATGATGTTATGAGATTTATTGGTATGGTTGATTCAGGTCCCGAGGGCCTCAGGTGTGTTTCGGATGGTTAGCAGATGGGTCTAGTTGTTGGAAAAGTTGTTGATGTTGCTGGTGTTGGGTTTCTGAAGTTAGGGAGTGCGGACCGCAGAACTGGCGCGGACAACGATAGGATTCTGTGGTCAGCGGTGGAAGGCTGGCGCGAATCGTGTAATATTGGTCGCGACCGCAAGATAAGAGGATTTTTGCAGCCGCGGTGGGAATTTCGCGGACCGCGGTGAGGCGTGCGCGGAGGTAGAATTTGGCAGACTGCATAATGAGGATCCGAGGAGTGCACTATAAGTACGGGGTTCAGGATTTTATTTCACATTTTGGACCTAGAAAGCTCGGGTTGTGGCGGTTTTTTGAAGGATTTTCAAGAAATTCATCGGGGTAAGTGATTCTAACTCGGATTTGGCTAATATATATGAATACATCATTGGTTTCATCATTTGATTAGTACTTTGGGGTGGAAATTTGGGGAAAATTGTAGAAACTTCATAAAATGGTTTTTTGGGAGTTGAATGTCGATTCGAAGTCGGATTTTGAAAATTTTGGTATGGTTGGACTCGTGAGTGAATGGGTTTCCTGGTTTTTATAAATTTATCAGTTTTCGAGATGTGGGCCCGGGGGCAGGGTTGGACCGAATTCGAGATTTTTGATCTAAATTGATAATTTTCGTGTGGAATTCATTCCTTTAGCGTGTATTGATCATAATATACTGTTTTTGGATAGATTCAGATCATTTGGAGGCCGAATCGAGGGGCAAGAGCATCGCGAGTTAGAGTTTTGTCCGGTTTGAGGTAAGTAACGATTGTAAATGTAACCCTGAGGGTATGGAACCCCGTATTTTGTATTATCTTACTATATTGAGGTGACGCACATGCTAGGTGACGGGCGTGTGGGCGTGCCCCATTGGGTGATTGTGACTTGGTCCGTCCCGTAGCAACTGCAGAGTTGCATATTTTGATTAAAACTATATAATAGCTATGTGTTATAGAAAGAATTCTCATAATTTGGGTGGAATGCTATGTTTGGGCCTTGTGCTAGTACGGTTTGGACCCTCAGGGGTATTTTATTACTATCCTCACACTATTTTGATTTGAAATCTACACTCACTCATGATTTTACATGTTTACTGTTTAATTCAGTTTCATTACTCTACTTTGATGCATATGAAAGTTGTTTTGGGCTGAGTTCCCTGTTTTTACTGAAATGCCCGAGTGGCTTGAGAGGTTTATGACTGAGTGAGGTCGAGGGCCTGATTTTTGAGGATATTATATGGGATCGGGTTGCGCGCCACATCATGTTTGATATAGGCCGACGGCCTAAGTGATTTGATGCTATGATTTGGCTTGATATAGTGCTTGGGCAGAAGGAGCCCCTCTGGAGTCTGTACACACCCCAAGTGAGCGCAGGTACCTACTGAGTGCGAGTGCCGAGTGCTGAGTGACTGGGAGGCATGAGTGATAGTGAGGTATGCTCGAGGAGATGTTTACGAGTGATTGTGAGGCTTGCCTGAGGGGCTGTATATGAGTGATGTTCTGCCCGAGGGGCTGTATATGATGATGTTTTGACCGAGGGGCTGTTTATGATTTCATTATTTTCACTCTCTTTTTCATTAAGCCTCTGTTGAAACTGTTGAAAAATATATTTAAATGATTTTCACCGGAACTAGATTTTTAAACGAGATGATTTGACTCAAATACTTATTTGAAAGCATGTGGTACTTTACCGAGATTTTATGATGTGGACTTTATGTGTTTTACTGATCGTCACTACTGTTCAGCCTTTATTTATGGTTGTTACTTACTGAGTTGGCGTACTCACGTTACTCCCTGCACCTTGTGTGCAGATTCAAGTGTTTTCTAGACACGGTTGAGGCTGTTGGTTATTTCTGACACAGATTCTCGGAGTTAGCAAGGTAGATGCATGGCGATCGTAGCCCTGCTTTCCTCCTTCTTTATCTCCCCTTAGTTGTACTTGATTAATCCTAGGCTATGTTAGGCTTGATGTTTTCAGATAGGTATAGTGGTTGCTCATGACTAGTGACACCCGATGTCGGGCCTTTATTTCCGTACTTTTCCTTGTTATAAATTTCTTATGAAAGATTTATCATTAAATAGCTTGGAAGTAAACATTTTTGAAGTGAAATATTGTGTTGATTTGGGTAGTGAGTTGGCTGGCCTAATACCACGATAGGCGCCATCACGACTTGGTTGTTTTAGTCGTGAAAAGTTGGTATCAGAGCCTAGGTTACATAGGTCTCACAAGTCATGAACAGGTTTAGTAGAGTCTTGCGGATCGGTACGGAGACATTTGTACTTATCTTCGAGAGGCTGGGGAACCCTTAGGAAAATTCTCACATTCTTGAATTCTTGTAGTGAGAATCCATTGATTCAGCTTGAAGCATAACTCTTTGAATTCCTTCCATGCATTCGTATGCGCACATGAGCGCTCGGTATCAGTTGTGCATCGACGGCTTGTGATTTCCATGGATGAGGTGCGAGATGTGATTTTATCATGTTCATGATGGACCAGTCTGGAGGACTTAAGGTCGGGTTTTGTCTGTGGCTTGGTTACTGAGATTTAGATTATGTGAGCACGTGCATTTGGGAATTATATGTCCGTTTGTGCCCTTATTGATGGGATTTTGTGACTGGATAACTATGTGGTGAGTATGATTGATGGTGAGAGGTGTTCATATTATTCGAATGTGACAAAAAAAGAGTTTGCTGGAGATGTAGCGAGAACTATTGGGAGTTTGACTTCTATCTTGAGTTGACGTATGACTTCGAGTTGTGGGTGTATTAAAGGATATCTCATATAGTTTAGTGGTGGAGTGAAGTAGATCTTCATGTTGTGTTATGAGTTCTTGATGATGTCTGCTGGGCTGACCAATGCCCCAGTAGCGTTCATGCATTTGATGAACAGTGTATTCCAGCCATATTTGGACTCCTTCGTTATTGTATTCATTGATGACATCCAGATATACTCTCGTAGCCAGGAAGAGCGTGCTCAACATTTAAGGATTTTATTACAGAGATTGAGGGAGGAGAAGCTTTATGAAAAGTTCTCCAAGTGTGAATTTTGGCTCAGTTCAGTAGCATTCTTGGGGCATGTGGTGTCCAGTGAGGGTATTCAGGTGGATCTGAAGAAGATAGATGCGGTGCAGAGTTGGCCTAGACGGTTCTCAACCATGGTGATCAGGAGCTTTCTTGGTTTGGCAGGTTACTACCGTCGCTTTGCGGAGGTATTTTCATCTATTGCTTCGCCTTCGACCAAATTGACCCAAAAGGGGTGCTCCATTTGGATGTCGGATGAGTGTGAGGAGAGATTTCAGATTCTCAGACTGCTTTGACTACAACTCCAGTGTTAGTTCTGCCATCAGCTTCAGGTTCTTATACCGCGTATTGTGATGCCTCGAGGATAGGCATTGGTTGTGTTTTAATGCAGGAGGATAAAGTGATTGTGTAATAGCTATGATTTTTGGAAAGGTATAGAGAGATATCAGTGGCGAGGCTAAGCAGGCGGGGTTATCTCATGTAGGGTGTCTTGAGGTTGTGTGATCCTTATGTTGTTTTATAGCAAGTTCTCTTTTACCAGTAAATGATATATGCAAAAATTTGAGTTTAAATCGCTTGTGGAAGTTGGCATGACTATTATAATGGTGAATGCGAGATTTGCAGATGATTTGTGTCATATGAGCTTATGAAGGATTTAGTTAAATCTCACTGCGGTATTGTGACAGTGATAGTGTATGGGCATTGTGAGTTATTATTTGTCTTGATATATGGCTTTGAGCCAAGTGGGGGAGTCTGCTATTAATAAGTTGATTGCACGATTATGTGTTGCATTGGTTTTAGTTCGAGGTATACTGGTGAATCAATTATGACCTGCAGAGGTGGAGTTTGAGAATGACTCGAGTAATGGAAATCTTTGGATTCAGGATGTATTATACTCTATGGGTAAAAGGGTTTTATTGAATGATTGAATTGTAGTTGTAAAGGGTGTAGTGTGTGGAGTAGGAATTTGCTTGGTAGCTTAAGGGTGTGGGTTACTCCCTTGAGTGTTGGTGCGCTAATGGGGGCACAGGTTGTTTGGACCGCTTGTTCGGTTTAATTGAGATTTGGGCAGATTAAATGACTCTCAAGAATGGTTCTGATTGATTCAAGATTTACGTGTAACAATTGGGGATCTTTAGGATGTGTATTTAGCTAGAAATTAAGATTCACGTTGGATGGTGTCTAGACTTGTGGCATTTCTATATTATTATGGATTCTACATTTCGGTATCAGGAAAGGGAAATAATAGCTTAAATCCATAGAAAGTCTCTTTAGAGTAAGTGTTTGAGTTGTGGTACTTTTGGGGTGCTTAAGAAAAAATTTCAGCGGCTTATGAGCCTTAGGGCAGTGTGGTTTTGTGCTAGGTCTCGCGTGGTGAGTTTTGGTTGAGGATTTTGGTATTATGGCAAGGGGAAGAATCAATTTGAAGGTAACTCATGAGGAAACTCGGAGAGATAGGACATATTGGTAGTAGGTTGGATCGTCATGGTAATGAGTAAGACCAGTTCTTTGGGTGCTTATGATGTGGTAAGGTTCTACGTGTGATTCGTGGAAATGCTCTTAGGTTTTGGCGACCTGCGTAGCTTGGTTGAGTTAGAGGGATTCAATCCTGACGGGTTGGTTAAGTGCAAATGGATTTTGGAGAGTTCTTGATGGTCTCTACCATGGTTTGAGATATATATTTCCTATTGGTGCGTGGGGCATGTGACATATCGTAATTTTCTCCAGAATGGAATCAAATGGGAAGTTCTTATCTAATTGAGTATGCAGTTGCTTCCGACTCAAAGTGGATTTTGAGATTTGTCGTATCTTTCATAAGGCGACGTAAATGGTGCAATGTGAGGTGTAGTATTGGGATTTGCAGGTGCAAGGTCACGATGCGTTTTTGAAAGGAAGGTTCTGAATTGTTAGGCAGCATGAACGATCTCAATTGACTAGATAGATGATATTACTTCTAGATATGGCTTGATGAAGGTGTAAGTTTCAGAAGAGGCATTGTGTTTTGATTTATGGATACTTCATTAGCGTGGCGGTCCTCGTGGGTCGGCTGCGGGTATTCAGATTTTTCCTTCTAACGAATACAGATTATAGGGGTATCCCTCGTGGTATTATCGTGTATTGGAGAAGTATTAGACATTCAGGCGGCGGAGTTGAGATCGAATATGGTGATTAGTGTGCTCTATGGATTTGGAGATTGGGAACACTAATGAGTAGATGATTTCATAGTTGTGGGTTAGTTAGAGGTTAGTGTGAGTTGTGATTCAGTCATTGTGGACTTTCGGAAGGTTATTTGTCTATTGTGGATGACCAGATCGATTTGGGGTGCATTAGTAGGCCCAATTGGGATAGGTGTTTTTCATCGAGTAGGATTAGCTGGCTCCATAGTGCTAATGTTGAAGGACGTTCCATTCAGTTATTGTTGGGCTTATTTGTGTTCTAGAATGAGTTATGAGTTACTCTTCTATGTTACGAGGAGTTATGACTTGTTGGTTATATGCAGTTATGGTGCGGTTCTATTGGGGTCGTATAACGGAATTGGAGAGGGAAGAGTATTGGGTATTTCTTGGAGGATGGCGTATTGGTTATGTTCTTTCGGGTTTTGTGTGGTGTTGTGTCATTTGATTCTCCGTGGTTATGGTAATGCACTTTGAGTACTGGATGTCGAATTGGGCGTGGTTATTAAATTTGAATAAGGTGACTTGAAGTATTTCATGTGGACCAGTGTTGGAAGGGGTCGCGCATTATAGCGAAGTTATGTTAGGACATGATCCTTTGTGTTAGATTCGTGTGTTTTGGTTCTACGATGTATACTAGGCTCTTAGCAGGGTTGTGTTGGTACTTGTTAAGCTGGCGGGATAGTTTTCTCGTTTGAGTCATTGTCAGGATTGAGTACATTTAGGATGTTGCTATTGGGTGCATGTATTGCACAGGTTATGGCTCTGGGTTGTATTGATGTGTCATGTCACAAGGGGGTCGTGTTGGATGAGATGAGGTCATTGGACTTAGAATGAATATTATTAGAATTGGCTACAACATGGTTAGAAGGATAATCTCGAAAGTTGGCTTGGAAATCTGCTATAATTCCTGTCAGAAAAGAGGGAGCTCCATGAATTGTTGATCTGACAAATGGTTATGGTTCCTGTGTGTTTCTTTCATCATTGGCAGTACATGAAGGTGTTTGACCGGGTCTCTGTTTGATAATAGGTTTATTACCGGTATTGGGTTGTTCTGAGCAGCCACTGTGACCATAAATTATTGCTACGAGTGTTTGAGTTATGTGGGATATCATGTGATTTCATCTTGAGTTATGGCTATGGTTGGGTATAGCTTGTTCAGACTTATACAGTGTGTAGATACAAGATTCTGATCTTATAGAAGATTTCGGATGTGGAAAATTTGGATTCTAAGGATTGGGATATATTGGATGAAGAAATTTTTGTAATGTTGTGTTATCAGACCTATATGGGATAGGGTGATGTGGGATCACCCCGGGTATGTGCGTGGTAAGTTTATTCGGTGACTTGATGGATTTTGGAATGGCTATGGGCACGTTCGAGGACGAACGTATGTTTAAGTGGGGGAGGATGTAACGACCCGACCGGTCGTTTTGAGAATTTTATACTTCACTCGATTATTTGAGGGCATGAGTAGCTTCGTATGATGTATTATGACTTATGTGAATCGTCGATTTTGGTTTGCAGGTTATTCGGGATTGATATGGAGGAATGATATTCAACTAGGAGCTTTAAACATGAAAGGTTTGACCAAGTTTTGACTATTTAGTAATCGATCTCGGATTTGGATCTTTAAGGTTCGGTTAGCTCCGTTAGGTGATTTCAGACTTAGGAACGTGTCCAGAATATAATTTGGAGGTCCGTGGTAGAATTAGACTTGAATTGGCGAAATTGGAAATTTGGCAATTTCCGATCAGTAGTCAAAATTTAGATATCGGGGTCGGAATGGACTTCTGACAGTTTGAATATATTTGTGGTGTCATAGTTGACTTGTGGGAAAAAATTGAGGTTATTCGGACGAGGTTTGATTGGTTTCGGCGTCGTCAGCGGAGATTTGGAGGTTTATAGGTTCTTAGGCTTGAATCCGAGGTAATTTGATGTTTTGGTGTAGTTCTGGGTAATTGTAGGTTCGAATAAGTTTGAATGATATTATGGGATTTGTTGGTATGGTTGATCGAGGTCTCGAGAGCCTCGGGTGTGTTTCGGACAGTTAGCGGATGGGTCAAGCTATTGGAAAAGCTGTTGATGTTGTTGGTGTCGTATTTTGATAAATTTGGTATGGTTGGACTCATGAGTGAATGAGTTTCTTAGTTATGTAAATTTTATCGGATTTCGAGATGTGGGCTCGAGGGCCGGATTTGACCGAATTTGGGATTTTTTATCTAAATTGATAATTTTCGTGTGGAATTCATTCCTTTAGCGTGTATTGATCATAATATACTTATTTTGGATAGATGCAGAGCATTTGGAGGCCGAATCGAGGGGCAAGAGGATAGCGAACTAGAGTTATAAATCTAACCCTGAGGGTATAGAAACCCGGATTTCGTATTATCTTACTATATTGAGGTGACGCACATGCTAGGTGACGGGCGTGTGGGCGTGCCCTGTTGGGGGATTGTGACTTGGTCTATCTCGTAGCAACTGTAGAGTTGCATATTTTGATTAAAATTGTATAATAGCTATGTGTTATAGAAAGAATTCTCATAACTTGGGCGAAATTCCATGTTTGGGCCTTGTGCTAGTACGGTTTGGACACTCAGGGGTATTTTATTACTATCCTCACACTATTTTGATTTGAAATCTACACTCACTCATGATTTTACCTATTTACTATTTAATTAAGTTTCATTACTCTACTTTGATGCATATGAAAGTTGTTTTGGGTTGAGTTCCCTATTTTTACTGAAATACCTGAGTGGCTTGAGAGGTTTATGACTGAGTGAGGCTGATGGCCTGATTTGTAAGGATATTATAAGGGATCAGGCTGCACGATGTAGCATGTTTGATATAGGCCGAGGGCCTAAGTGATTTGATGCCATGATTTGGCTTGATATAGCGCTTGGGCTGAAGGAGCCCCTCTGGAGTCTGTACACACCCCCAGTAAGCGCAGGTACCTACTGAGTGCGAGTGCTGAGTGCCGAGTGCCGAGTGCCGAGTGCCGAGTAATGAATGATTGGGATGCATTAGTGATGGTGAGGTATGCCCGAGGAGCTGTTTACGAGTGACTGTGAGGCTTGCCCGAGGGGCTGTATATGAGTGATGTTTTGCCCGAGGGTCTGTTTATGATTTCATTATTTTCACTCTCTTTTGCATTGAGCCTCTGTTGAAACTATTGGAAAATATCTTTAAATGATATTCACCGAAACTGGATTTTTAAACGAGATGATTCGACTCAAATACTGATTTGAAAGCATGTGGTACTTTACCGAGTTTTTATGATGTGGAATTTATGTGTTTTTACTGCTCGTCACTACTTCTCAGCCTTTATTTATGGTTGTTACTTACTGAGTTGGAGTACTCACGTTACTCCCTGCACCTTGTGTGCAGATTCAGGTGTTTTCTAGACACGATTGAGGCTATTGGTTATTTCTAACGTAGATTCTCGGAGTTAGCAAGGTAGTTGCATGGAAATCGCTGCCCTGCTTTCCTCCTCCTTTATCTCCCCTTAGTTGTACTTGATTAATCCCAGGCTATGTTAGTCTTGATATTTTCGGACAGTTGTAGTGGTTTCTCATGACTAATGACACCCGATGTCGGGCCTTTATTTCCGTACTTTCCTTGTTATAAATTTCTTGTGAAAAATTTATCGTCAAATAGCTTGAAAGTAAACATTTTTGAAGTGAAATATTGTGTTGATTTGGGTAGTGAGTCAGCTGGCCTAGTACCACAATAGGCGCCATCACGACTTGGTTGTTTGTATCGTGACAACAATACTAATATCTGCTCGTGTACCCAATGCTTCTTGAAAAAGATTTCCAAAAACGTGAAGTGAATTGTGATCCTATATCTTAGATGATGGATACTGGAATTCCGTGAAGTTGGACAATTTCGTTCATAAATATTTGTGCATACCTCACTCCACCATATGTAGTCTTCACTAGCAAAAAGTGTGCTTATTTTGTCAGTCGATCTACAATTACCCACACCGAATCATAACATCTAAGAGTTCGTGATAGACCAGTGACAAAATCCATAGTAATTCTTTCCCATTTCCACTCTGGAATCTCAATTTGTTGTAACAGTCTTGCGGGTCGCTGATGCTCAGCCTTGACCTGCTGACAAGTCAAACAACTAGAAACAAAGTTAGCAACATCTTTCTTTATACCTTCCCACCAACAAAATTGCTTCAGGTCATGGTACATTTTTGTGGATCCAGGATGTATGGTGTATTTAGAGTTGTGGGCTTCTTCAAGAATAGCATGTCTCAACCCATCTACGTTTGCTACACATAGTCTGTCACCCATTCGAAGAACACCATCACTTTCAACAATCATATCCTTGCTTTTACCAGCTAAGGCCTCATCTCTGTATTTGCATAATCGTTCATCCTCATATTGGGTGGCCTTAATGCGCTCAACTAATGAAGACTTAGCCTGAGCACAAGCCAACAATGCCTCTGAATTTCCAACACTAAATCTGATACCTGTATCTTCTGATCTCTGAATATCTTTGGCCAAATGTCTCTTTGTAGGATCTATATGTGCCAAACTCCCCCATAGAGTTTCTGCTCAATGCATCATCCACCACATTGGCTTTTCTAGGATAATACAAAATCGAACAATCATAGTCTTTGAGTAGTTCTATCCAACAATGTTGCCGAAGATTCAGATCACTCTGCTGAAAGATATACTTTAGACTTTTATGGTTAGTATAAATCTCACAAGTTTCGCCGTATAGATAATCCCTCCAAATTTTTAGAGCAAATACCACTGCAACCATCTCCAAATCATGTGTAGGATAGTTTTGCTCGTGCTTTTTCAATTGTCTCGAAGCATAAGCTATAACGCGACCATTTTGCATGAGAACACATCCTAATCCCACCCTCGAGGTGTCACAAAATACTGTGAATCCTCTAGAACCTGATGCTAAGGCCAATATTGGTGCAATTTTTAGACACGTTTTGAGTTTCTGAAAGCTCTGCTCACATTCCTCCGTCCAATGAAACTTCGCATTTTCCTGTGTTAGCTTGGTCTGTGGCGCTTCTATTCTGGATAAATCCTGCACAAAACGCCTGTAATAGCCTGCTAAGCCTAAAAAGCTGTGAATCTCTATAGGATAAGTAGGCCTAGGCCATTGCTGCACAACTTCTGTCTTCTTAGGATCTACCATAATTCCATCTTTGGATACAACATGCCCTAGAAATGATACAGAGTCTAGCCAAAATTCACACTTTGAGAACTTAGCATAAAGCCAATGTTCTTGCAATGTCTGCAACACGGTCCTGAGATGATTCTCATGTTCTCCTTGGCTACGAGAATATATCAGGATATCATCAATAAATACTATTACAAATCTATCTAGAAATGGCATGAACACCCTATTCATTAAATCCATGAATGCAGCTGGAGCATTAGTTAGTCCGAAAGGCATCACAAGGAACTCATAGTGCCCGTATCAAGTTTTGAAAGAAGTCTTAGAAATATCTTCATCTTTGATTCTAAGCCGATGATACCTAGAACGGAGGTCAATCTTTGAAAAGTGGGAAGCTCCTTGTAATTGATCAAACATGTCATCTATACGAGGCAAAGGATATTATTGCATATTGTTATCTTGGTCAACTGCGTGTAGTCAATGCACATTCTCAGGGATCCGTCTTTCTTCTTTACGAACAGTACTGGTGCACCCCATGGAGACATACTCGGTCTGATAAAACCCTTATCTAACAAGTCTTGTAGTTGTTGTTGTAGCTCCTTCAACTCTGTTGGTGCCATCCGATATAGAGGTATTGATATGGATGTGTGTCAGGTGGAAAATCAATACCAAAATTTATTTCTCGTACTGGAGGAAATCCTGGTAAATCCTCAGGAAATACATTAGAACATTCTCTCACTACTTGAACATTTTCTATACTAATTGTTTCCTTTCTTGTATCACTTACAATAGCTAAGAGACCCAAGCAACCTTTCTTCAGAAGTCGTTGATCCTTCATAAAATATACAACTTTCAAGTCTCTGGAACTTGACCTCATTTTAGAACAAAACTAGGTTCATTTGGTGTCTTAAACTTGACTATGTTTGCATGACAATCGACGATATCATAGCAAGAGGATAACCAATTTATTCCCATAAACATGTTAAAGTCAATCATATCAAGTAAAATAAGATCAGCTAGAGTATCTCTACCCTCAACCCGAATCTGACAAGCACGATACACGTATTCAGCTAATAGAGACTCTCCAACAGGAGTAGCAACTAGAAAAGTGTCATTCAATAGCTCAGGTTGTCTGCTAAACCTCTAAGCAAAGTACGAGGACACATAGGAGTGAGTAGATCCCAGATCAATCAATGCAAGTGCATCAAATGAACAGACAAAAAGAATACTTGTAACCATAACATTCAAGGACTGAGAATCTTGTCTAGTAAATGCAAAAACGACCTCGACCAGCATTCCCTTGTCCTCGAGTCATAGTAGCACGGTCCCCAGCACCTCGACCTCTATTTCCTGTACCTGTAGCCCCTGAAGTATTACGAGTAGTCTGAGTAGGTGCAGCTGACTGAATAGAATCCTGGTTGACATTCCTCGGAGGCTGAGGGCAATCCCTCAAGTGATGTCCCAACTGGCCACACTGAAAGCACTCTCTAGTTAGAACCCGAAACTGGCCCAAATATGATCTACCATAGGTCTGGCAGATTGGAGTAGTGGCATATATCTGCCCAGAATTACGATGTCCAGATGTTGACGATCCCCTAGTACCCTGTCTGTAATGTGGTCTGTATGTGGTCTGAGAAGACAGGTGTGTCCCTGTCTGAGAACCCTGTTGTTGTCCCTGATTTCCTTCGTTTCGATTTTCACTAAAATCACCACTGAAAGACCCTCCTATCTTGGCATGATTACGTAAATCACTAGTTGTACACTCATCACGTCCCTTGTTTTCAATTTTATTAGCAAGGTCGACTGCATCAGAGTAGGATAAAGTCTTCATCTATGGGGCTACTGCTGTGTATAACTAACCAGCTTACAAAACTTGGTGTTATATGTTGACACATCCATATCTGGAGTCTCAACTAATCTCTCAAAGTCTCTAGCATATTTTTGCATCAGGTTGTCTGGAAGAAAATGATTCATGAACAACTTAGTGAACTCGCCCTATGTCAGTGGTGTTGCTCCTGCTGGCCTTCCTAGCAACATAGTTTCATACCATGTATTGGCCATATCCTCTAGTTTGTATGCTGCGAGCTCCATGGATCTCTCACTAGAACATCCTAGAACACGTAACACCTTGAGTGTCCCATCCAAGAAACTTTAAGGATCCTCTAAATTATCAGAACCTGTGAATATTGGTGATTTCAATTTCGGGAACTCTTTTAGGGATACTTCCTTATTTCCGAAAGTCTGAGTCTGTGCAGGTGCTTGTGTCTGTAAAGTAACATGAGGAGCTGAACTTCCACCCTGAGTAGGCACCAATGCCTCTAACACATTCAATAACCTTACCAATGCGTCTGCAGGTAAGGCAATAGTAGGTACAACAGTTGGCACTGGTGGTGGAGCTTCCTGAACTCCCTGCCCATTCACTTGATCTGACATAGCAGCTTGGGGTTGACCCATGTTCCCAACTCCAGGTTGAGGATCAGTCTATCTTCTAGTTTGATGAACCCCAACTTGACCACCACACCGGGTAGCACCACGTCCAGCAACTGAGGGTGTGCGTGTCCTAGCCATCTGCGAAAGAAATACTCCAAAGTCAATCTCAATGCACGATCAAAGAATGAAAGAAAGGAAAACATTCCTAGATGTTCAGTAGCCTCAAGATCAAAGGTATGGCCGCCTACATATCCATGAACAAGAATCTACTAAACATTTCTCCATGACTCGGGACTTAAAGCCTAAAGTCTGATACCAACTTTGTCACGACCCAATTTAGGATCATGACCGGCACTTAGGAGCAAGTTCCCATAAGTAAGCCTCATCGGTATTTTACAGAAAATCGGATAGAGTTTCCCCTATTTTTGGACTATCCCAAAAATTTCTCTATGTCAAATCAACAACCAAACATCCTAATATGAGACCAAACAATTGACAACTTTTCAATTAACCAAAACAAGTCTCCACCATTACTAACCAGCCCACTAACAACCAGAAATACTAATTTATCTCCAACTTTGATAATAAAGAACGATACTCAACATAAGACTATAATTGTCACGACCCAAATTACTCTCCATTTGGATATCGTGATGGCAAATAATCTTAGGGACTAGGTAAGCCTAACATATACTAAACAACAATAAATAAATAGCGTCTAGCAACTTAGAAATTATATTCTCTATAAACTTACAATTCCCAAAACTAGTAGTACAAGTCATAAGCCTTTCTAGAATTAATTACACATAATAAATACATCAATGTTCTAGAAATGAATGAAACAATGTTATTAAATATAACAGAAAGTGACTTCAGAACCTGCGAATGTCCAGCAGGTACACCTTGAAGTCTTCAGCGATACCGAGCGTAAATATCAAAACCGACCCGATCCGAAGTACCTGGCTCTGCATAAAAAGATGTGTAGAAGTGTAGTATGAGTAAACCATGGTGGTACTCAGTAAGTATCAAGCCTAACCTCAGTAGAGTAGGGACGGGGCCAGGTCAAGACACTATCGAATATATATATATATATATATATATATATATATATAAACTTGCAGGATATGACCCAAATCTAACAAGAAAGGACTATCAAAGTAATACCAATAGCAAAAGGATATCAAGTTGCAAACAGTATTAATGATATGAGGAAAAGAAACACGAATGGAAACGAGAATCCACCAACTAAATCAAACGACAACATGTTTGGGATACGACTAAATGTAAGTGTGCTCAAATAGGGAAAACAATATCGAATCAACCGAACAAGTGCTTCTAGAATACGATTCCAATAATTCCAACAACTCTTCAACAAACACGGAACCTTGTGCTCAGATTTTTCCATCTCACTTCGCACATCGACATCCACGTGCCATTCAGTACATAATACCCATGCCAATCACTACTTAAGATGTTCAAGTGATTTTATTTATATATATATATCATGACGTAAATCTATAGTTTTTAAACCGAATAGAAAATCAGTGAGAAAGATGAGGTTTGGTTTTGGAAATCATTTGAGCGAGGAAAATAACATTTTTCTAAATACAATTCAATATTGAATAACTATTGAATTTAATATATAGTTTATTAGTTTAAAACAAAATAATAATTCCTTTGTAAGTAAAATAAAACCTCAGACATATTGAGAAGATTAAGTTGAGAAAATAGTTGAAGTAAAATATGACAACCAGTAGAAATGGTAAGTATAGAAATAATCGGCGGGTTCTAACTTAAAGTCACACTAGGTAACATGATGTTGGTTCTTTCAATTTTAAAATACTATCTTACTAACGACTCAACAGGGCAGGAGGTAATGACTCGGCATAATAAATTCACTTTGGAAATTTGAGGAAATAAATACATAACTCGAGGGTCTTATCAGTATCCAACTATAACCTATTTAAGTGAAATGTAAAAACACCGAATAAATTACACAGTCAGAGAGGAATACAAAAACACATATATTGATGTGGCGCGCATCCCGATCCCACATATCTTCCCTTATTCCTCTGTAACAATTACCATAAAAGTAAATAATATATATATGTTGCGGCGTGCAACCCGATCCCACCAATCCTCCTTATTCCCCTGTAACAATTATAATAGAAGTAAATAATAAATATATGTTGCGGCGTGCAACCCGATCCCACCATATATCATTATCAACATAATAATTCACCCTTATTACACTGTATCAATCCACCCTTATTCCTCGTGTTGCGGCGTGCAACACGATCCCTCCAAATAATCATATTCACCTTTATTCCTCCTTATCAATCCTCTGTTATTCCTCCTGTTGCGGCGTGCAACCCGATCCCACCATATAATAATCTAAATCAATCAACCCCAATTCAATAACTCAGTTACAAGGAACTCTACAACAGAAAGTATGAGTACATGGCAACAAGGGAACCACGTAACAATCAAAGGAATACAACAACCTTTACAAGGAAACAAGACATGTAAGGCACGTGATAATTACACAGGTATTCACAACAACTTGGACTCGCAACAGATAAGCACGTAATCATAAAATAACCCAACAGTTAGAAGGTAACAAGATAATAATGAAGGCAATGACAACAATCAAGGAATATAGAGACCAAATAACAAATAAGAGGCAAATAAGGACTAACAACATCATATAGAGCATGTGAGAGTAGTCTAACAAAGAGATACCACATTTTATGACAATTTACTCAAAAGCATGGAAAGAGACTAGACAATCTAACCGGACAATATCACATATAAACTGTGTACTCACTCGTTACCTTGCGTACACGACTTTTACATATCAAGATAGTACAATTGACTCAATTCCTAAGGGGTGGTTTCCCTCATACAAAGTTAGACAAGATACTTACCTCAATTCGGCCAAATCAATACCCAAATTAGCTTTTCCTTTACAAAATTCACCTTCGCTCGGCTCAATCTATCCAAATACGATTTAAATACATCAAACAATGCAAGAGAAAACAACTTCAATTAACAAAGTAATGATCTTTATACAATTTGTAAAAAGTCAACAAAAGTCAACCCCTAGGACCCGCACCTTGGAACCCAATAAAATTTACAAAACCCGAACACCCATTTCAATATGAGTTCAACCATACCAAAATTATGAAATTCCGATACCAATTCGTCCTTCAAATTATCATTTTACATTTTGAAAATTTTTACAATTTTCCCCAAATTTTCCTTTAGATTCTCATGAATTTTGATGTTAAATCTAAGGTATAATCGCAAAGTATATTGAAAATTGGTTAGAGGCACTTTCCCAATGATTTGATACAAAAATCCTCTCTCAAAATCGCCATTCTCGAACTTAGGGTTCAAAATATGATAAAATGAAGCAAAAACCAGAATTACACAGCTGAAAACAAGCTGCAGATGTCGCATTTGCGATCCAGGGTTCGCAAAACAAAAGCGCAAAAAGCCTTAGCAATTGTGAATAAGGAAAGGCTGGAAAAGGTCGCATTTGCGACAAAAAGTTCGCAATTGCGAACTGGGCATCGCAATTGCGATGAAAATGTTCGCAATTTCGACCACACCAGAAACCAGCAATTTTTCCTAACACGGAAACGAGCATAACTTCCTCATACGATGTCCAAATTTGATGATTATTTTTTATATGGCTCCGTAATTATGATACGGATCCGATGGTTCAATAAAAACTGAATTTGGATCTCATTTTCTCAATATGGTACCATTTATGCTTGAAGAAACGACGACGAAGCATAAAAAATAAGCGCAACATAACCAATGTGAAACTCACCCAAACCACTCGAGACCTCGTCCGAACCTACCAACAGATCCCGTAACACAACACGAACTCGCTCGCGCGATCGGAACGCCAAAATAACCTCTAGAATCTCGAATCGGACGCCAAAACACATGAAAATCATAATGAACTTCAAGAACTTATAGAATCACTACCGAGCGTCCGAACCATATCAAATCAACTCCAAATTATACCAAATTTTGCAGGCAAGTTCCAAAGGACGAAACAGACCTATTCCAAGTTCCGAAACCACAATCCAGACTGGATAACCTTAAAGTCAACCCATGGTCAAACTTAAGAAAATTCTAAACCTTTAAATTGCCAACTTCCGCCAAATGATGCCGAAACCTTTTAGAAACATCCAAATGAAATTCCGAGCATACGCCTAAGTCCAAAATCACCATCCGGACCTACCGAAACCGTCAAATCTCCGATCCGAGTTCAAATACTCAAAAGTCAAATCTTGGTCAATTTCTTCAACTTTGAGCTTCTCAAATGAGAGTCACTCCTGAAAATCCTTTCCGAACCTCTCAAAACCCCAAATCGACGGTGCACGCAAGTCATAATACGCTGTATGAAGCTACTCATGACCTCAAATTGCCGAGCCGGACACAGTTTCTTAAAACGACCAGTCGGGTCGTTACATCCTCCCCCACTTAAACATACGTTTGTCCTCAAACGTGCCAGGAGTCGTTCCAAAGCTATCAAATCACTGCATGAGCTCACCATACATACACCCGGGGTGATTCCTCATCATCCAACCTACGTAGGCCTGACAACACAACTTAACTGAAGACCTCACTTCATACTTAGTCCATAACTTAAGACAGAACCCAACCCTCAACATCTGAAACTCCTAATCTCGCATCATCATGTTGTACAAACCTGAACAAGCTGAATCGAGCCACAATTTTAACCTAGAGAACAATCACATGATGTTCCACACAACTCAAATGCCCGTGGTAATATCTTCTTACCATCATAGCTGCCCTATAACAATCTGGATGCCGGCGATATGCTCCACATTGAATAAAAACCTCGTTCTGGGCCTCCACGACACTGACTAAGATACAAGACACATGTAGAAACTCACAACCACTCATGAAATCAACAAGCCAAGAAGCCCTCTCGTCGCTCAAGAGCCATTGCCCAAACCAGAGCGGAACTAACATCATCCTTCCAACAACTCCTCACCCCGAAATGATAGCGCAAATCTCAGGTCTAAGAACTCTTCTTAGCCAATACCAGCAGCCCAGCTAACAATTCATCATGGTACCACACAGATTCTCACATAACAAGGTCCGTAAACCAAACATGCAATAACATAAGCATGTAGCAAAATAGAAGGAAAGCAAGGTACGAAGATTATCTAACAAGTGCAACAGATATAATGACAAGGTACAATTTCATCAACTCATCCCACATAAGGGAAATGGAACACAAAATAAACACAAGGAAGAGTATCTCACATCACATCCGATACGGCGTGCAGCCCGACCCCGAATATATCAATCCATATAGGGATACTCATCGAGAAAAAAATTTGTGTTCACTGATCACATGAATGCTAATATCTAACAAAATAGAGTGCACAAGTATAACTGTGGAAAATGAATAGAAATAAAACAACATGGAGGAAAACAAGCACAACTAAGGTGCAATGAGCAAATCAACATCACCGGGGCCATCTTGCCCACATCGCCCTAAGGCCTGAACGGAATTACAACATGCGTGAAGAATAATAATACAACCTCACATCCCATTATCGCATAAGATAGGTACATAACATAGGCCAGGGGCACAAATAATATTCGTCCTTCCCGGTAACATAACTGTGATAACAATCTTACAAGAATACCCAAACCTGATCTGATATAAAGTACACATTCTTGTTGGGATTTCAAATAACCCCTAAACCAAATCCTCATCATTCCCAAATAGGTAAATATCCTTCCAAAAGTTCATAACAACTTACCGATAATTTATGCCATTAGTCATCCCATTCTCAACATTTCTTCACAATCTGTAAACAAGGAATAGTACGCATATGAGGACATCCAGCCCCAAAACCTCAGGAATACCATAGCTTCCATACCCAATCTCAACTACGTTACTCGAATGACTGATACATCACTCACATCCCATCATCTTACTGAAGCACCCATGTAAATTTCCCAGTCGCGTTACAAAATCTGAACCTTAGAAACCTCAAAACCCCATAATCACCACACCACTAGCCAAACATCTGCAACCCATAACATAAGGCGCCTACCTGAAATACACGCTCTCCGCATATGATGTCCAATAGTGCCAGCATTCTATTAGCTCTAATATCCATACAGGAGAAAGCCATAACGTATAAAATATCCCTCATGCCAGTAGCAGACAGCTGACTCAAGTCGTGGCCAACACCATTGGGAACTATCTGAGACCCCCCCCCTCCCCCCTCCCTCCCCCCGCACGTAACTAAGCCATCAGAACCGCATCTCCCTAACACAACCAAATCACACAAACTGTCCGACCCAAAAGTACTGCCACAGATGCCGGCAGAGAATTCCCATTCAAAAAAGACCAATTACTTCTGTTGCTATGTTGACCCAACACCATAGACCTGACTCACTTCTTCAAATACTCCTCGTCTTTCCTCTGGGGTAACACTTCTCCCTGTCGATACACAATGATCCCAACCAAAGCCCAATGCAGAAAATCTAGCATGAACCATGTAGCCCAGATGCTCATAAACCACCGTATTTCCTCTAAAGCACCCCGTGATTCCGCAACCAAGATGTCTACTCTGAATAGACCTCCAATGAATCTGAAGTTGTTTCTCTGACTTCCCTTGAATACTGAAATGCAAATCCATTAATGACATAGAAACACCGCAAGCCCCAACATCATCCCATGCAATATCTCATATCTTAATCATATGCAAATTTCGGGTAACCTCCCAATACCATAAATATATATACACATCTCCGGCCCAAACTGATGTAACACCTGTCTCTGCAATCTGAATGCCGCTAGTGGACTCCCTCACTTGGCGCGAAGCCATAGAAAATAACATCTGATGATCCGCAAAACTAACCTTCACAGCCCGTATAACACCAACCACAAAATACTCATAGTCATCTACTAAGCGCACATCCATTCTCGTGACAGTCAAACTCGCTCCCTCTAGAGCCTTGAATGATAAAATATATCTTCCACTAAGTAGAAATATCATGCGAACAAAATAGTCTCCAATACCACCAACTATGCCCAAATCAACATCCACCTCGTGACCCTGCCATGATCGCGACCACTCGTCAACCAATTAAATCCTCCCAAGCTCGTTCTGATCAACCAGATGCCAGAACCCGTTGCACCCCCTATGTGAACAACTGAAGAGTCTCTTAATACTTCTGCACTCTTAGTCTGGGCGACACGTTGAGATAATGTTTGAGCATCCCTGGCTCCCTCGTAGTCCATCCACCACGAACAGTTGGCGCATAGCTGATATCGAGTGCGCAATGTGATACATGAGTGGATGCAAAAAGGGGACATAAGATATATGCTTCGAGCTGAATCAATGTTGCATGATATGGAATAAAAGACGTGAAATTTCTTAATAGTTTTCGTAGCCTCTCGAAGATAAATACAGACATCTCCGTACCGATCCGCAAGACTCTACTAAACCTGCTTATGACTTGTAGCACCTATGAACCTAAAGCTCTGATACCAACTTTTCATGACCCAAATTACCCTCAATTTGGGTATCGTGATGGCACCTAGTCTTGGGGACTAGGTAAGCCTAATATATACTAAACAAAAATAAATAAATAGCGTCTAACAACTTAGAAATTGTATTCTCTATAAACTTACAATTTCCAAAACCGGTAGTATAAGTCATAAGTCTTTCTAGGAGTAATTACACATAATAAATACATCATTGTTCCAGAAATGAATGAAACAATGAAATTAAATATAACAGAAAGTGACTTCAGAACCTGCGAACGTCCAGCAGGTACACCTTGAAGTCTCCAACCACACCGAGCGTAAATATCAAAACCGACTCGGTCCGAAGCACCTGGCTCTGCACAAAAAGATGTGCAGAAGTATAGTATGAGTACACCACGGTGGTACTCAATAAGTATCAAGCCTAACCTCGGTAGAGTAGTGACGAGGCCAGGTCGAGACACTACCATATATATATATAAACCTTCAGGATATGACTCAAATCTAATAAGAAAAGACTATCAAAGTAACATTGATAGAAAAAGGATATCAAGTTGCAAACATTAGTAATGATATGAGGAAAAGAAACACGAATGGAAACGATAATCCACCAAGTAAATCAAACGACAACATGTTTTGGGTACGGCTAAATGTAAGTGTGCTCAAATAGGAAAAACAATATCGAATCAACCGAACAAGTGTTTCTAGAATACGATTCCAATAATTCCAACAACTCTTCAACACACACGGCACCTTGTGACCACATCTTTCCATCTCACTTCGCACATCGACATCCACGTGCCATTCAGTACATAATATTCATGCCAATCACTACTTAAGATGTTCAAGAGATTTTATATATATATATCGTGAAGTAAATCTATAGTTTTTAGACCGAATAGAAAATCAGTGAGAAAGATGAGGTTTGGTTTTAGAAATCAATTGAGTGAGGAAAATAATATTTTTCTAAATAAAATTCAACATTGAATAACTATTGCATTTAATATATAGTTTATTAGTTTAAAACATAATAATAATTCCTTTGTAAGTAAAATAAAAACTCAGACATCTTGAGAAGATTAAGTTGAGATAATTGTTGAAGTAAAATATGACAACTAGTAGAAATGTTAAGTATAGAAATAATCGGCGGGTTCTAACTTAAAGTCACACTAGGTAACATGATGTTGGTTCTTTCAATTTTAAAATACTATCTTACTAACGGCTCAGCAGGGCAGGAGGTAATGACTCGGCATAATAAATTCACTTTGAAAATTTGCAAAAATAAATACATAACTCGAGGGTCTTATCAGTATCCAGCTATAACCAATCCTTAAGTGAAATGTAAAACCACCGAATAACTTACACAGTCAGAGAGGAATACATAAACACATATATTGATGCGGCGCGCCTCCCGATCCCACATATCCTCCCTTATTCCTCCGTAAAAATTACCATAAAAGTAAATAATATATATATGTTGCAGGGTGCAAGCCGATCCCACCAATTCTCCCTTATTCCTTCGTAACAATTATAATAAAAGTAAATAATAAATATATGTTGCAGAGTGCAACCCGATCCCACCATATATCATTATCAACATAATAATTCACCCTTATTACTCCGTATCAATGTCATGACCCCATTTCTCCTCTGTTGGGTATCGTGATGGCACCTAGTCTTGGACTAGGTAAGCCTAACACCTACTGAATAACAGCAATAATAAAGAAAACCTAATAGTCTCGATATAGAAATCTTTACCGAGTTTACAATTTACCAAAACCGGTAGTACAAGTCATAAGCTCTACAGAGTTTACTACAACTTCTAAATACAACTATTTGGAAATAAGTAAAAACAGTGTGAATACAAAATAGGAAGGTGACTCTGAAGCCTGCGAACACGGTGATAGGTTTACCTTGAGTCTCCTCAATGAGAATCCGCACAGCTACTAACGATCAATACCTGGATCTGCACAAAAATATACAGAAGTATAGTATGAGCACACCACAGTGGTGCCCAGTAAGTACCAAGACTAACCTCGGTGAACTAGTGACAAGGACTAGTCAAGACTCCCACTAGTCTAATAAAACTGAACAAGGATAAGTATAGGAACAACAGTGCATGATTTCTACATGGAAATTATGCAATATGATTAACAATACAATAAGTACAATAAGAAAGGAAAATGACAAGTACCATCGGAATACCATAATAATAACACAGAAGGGTGAACGGAAACACAACTTAAATCTGAAATCGTAGATACAGTAGGGACAAATAATAACTCAACAACTACAACAACTCTCACATCATATTTTTTGTCAACAACTTCACAAAGTACCGAACCTCGGATAATTCACAATTCACGGTCTCAAATACCTGAACCCTAACACATGGCATCTTGTGCCCTCATCACAACTCATAATCATGGTGATAACTCACGGTCTCAATACTTGGACCCTAACACATGGCATCATGTGTCCTCATCAGACCTATAATCATGGTGACAACTCACGTACCGAATAAATCCATTCTCACATAGAAGGTGAGTAAACAAGGGTGTGCATCTATACTGCACGATATCAAGAAAACCTCTTATCTGATAAAGGGTGCTTAGCCACGTGTATGCTTGTGCAAATGTCCTAACATAGCTCATACCAGTTAGTAAGCATAAGGAAAAGAACGGACAGTACGTAGAATGTTTGTGGATACATGGGGATCTCCCGGAACACCGTTCCGTAGTCCCAAAGTAAATATGCAGTGTAGGAGGATCTCCCCGAATACCGTTCCGTAGTCCCAAAGTAAATATGCAGTGCAAGGGGATCTCCCGAAATACCGTTCCATAGTCCCAAAGTAAATATGCAGTGTAGGAGATCTCCCGGAATACCGTTCCGTAGTCCCAAAGTAAATATGCAGTGCATGGGGGGGTCTCCCGAAATACCGTTCCGTAGTTCCAAAGTAAATATGCAGTGCGGGAGGATCTCTCGGAATACTGTTCCCTAGTCCCAAAGTAAATATGTAGTACATTGGGATCTCCCTAAATACCGTTCTGTAGTCCCAAAGTAAATATGCAGTGTAGGGGGATCTCACGGAATACCGTTTTGTAGTCCCAAAGTAAATATGCAGTGCAAACAACAGAGATAACAGTAACAGCACGACAGAAACGTCGTACATCACCACAACAAGTACAATAACAACAATGACAGTAATACAAGGTACGACGAGTAAGTCAACTCAAGAACTTTAAATCACAAAGAAACGGTAAAACTCATTCACAAGGAAAAATCACAGTAAAGAATGCTAGGCGTAAAGAGAACAGATTAACAAGGGAAAGCTAAAATGTAGAAACGATTCCACAATATTCAAGTCAACAATAAGGAAGCCAACACGAATCAAATAGTTCCAAATAAAGGCAAGTCAACAAAATATAGGTTATCTAAACTCCTTTTTAAATCGAGCAATTACGAAGTGTATTCAACAATTCAATTAAGGATAAGCAACAGCGGATGACCATAACTCCAATTAAGACTAAAAAATTATAGGATGAGATAATAATAATTTCAATTAGAGATAAGCAGTTATGAAAATATAGCATGACGATAGAAGAGGTTAAATCTTCAGTTACGTCAAGTATGAGTCAAATAGACAATAAGAGTAAATCCTAAGCAATTAACTCTAACTTAAGCATGAAGAGGTGAAACTAGCAAATATGAACTCAAACGTATCAAGAACAATTTCATACACATTGAACATAAGGACCTAAGAACCCTAAAATGCCAACTTCCCACAGATAAGTTCGAGCACGCACTCGTCACCTCGCGTACACGGACTACAATCAACATAGAAGACTCAAATCCTAAGGGGTAGTTCCCACACACAAGGTTAGGCAAGATACTTACCTCAAAGATGACAAACTAGTGCTCTAAAATTAAACTTCTCGGATGAAAAGACCTCTGGACGGCTCAAATCCAACTAAAATAACTTGGAACATAGGAGAAAGTCCCCATGAAGAGGTCAAAGACCATTCTAACAAACCGATCAGCAACAAAAATATTTCTAAGAACATCAATCAACAATCCAACAGCAAAGTCAGCTACATCCTCCGAGAAAACGAAAAAAGCATTAGCAAATGATATTCCGCGGCGGCGACACTCGACGAGATCAATATGGTTAACGCCAGCGCTGGTGGTAATGATAACACGGAGCGAAGGGAGGAGGCAGAACAAGGAGGAAGAAATCTTGCCTACGAAATTTTTAGGAGAAGAAATCATGGCTTGTACGGATTGAGCATGTGTGGAAATGAATTGTTCCAATGGAAGTGAAGATTCCCAAGGTTTGAGGAATCGATAACTGTTCGCTGTAGATATTGAATAGCGTCGGCTGACCTAGGACTATTACCTCCGGCAAAGCAGTGTTTGGTTTTGCCATTGATGAGTTTGAGAGTAATCTTTGGAGGAATCTTTTTCTTGCTTTATGTACCGAAAGATTATTCAGTTTTTCAACTATAAAAGACAAATTAAAGCAATATATGATAATTTCTTAAATTTTCTGCTTTTGTTGTTTCGTTTTTTTTTTTCTGATTACAGGAATATTAGGTGTTGATGTTGATTTCTTAACTGTAATTCCATTTTTCATGAATTCATCAAACGGAAGAATTTTGGCATATATCAAAATATGAACTTCCGAATCTTCCGGTTACGAAAACTTGTGCCGAAACCAATCAAATCAATTCAGAATGATGTCAAATTTTGCAGACAAGTCCCAAAAGACATAACGGAGTTGTTCCAACTCTCAAAATCGCTTTCTGACCCCGATGTCACAAAAATCAACTATGGGTCAAACTTCTCCATCTTCCAAACTTCAACTTTTCCAACTTTCGCTGAATTGCCTCAAATTGCTCCACGGACCTCTAAATTCAAATCCGGACACACGCCTAAGTCCAAAATCACCATACAAAGATGTTGACATCATCCAAAACTCATTCTGAAGCAATTTACACAAAAGTCAAATCCCGGTCAAATTCCTACCGCTTAAGCTTCCAAAACTAAAATCCTTCTTCCAATTCGACTCTAAATCATCCGGTAACTGAATTCAATCACTCACGCAAGTCGATACACATAATATGAAGCTGCACAAGACCTTACACTGCCGATCGGAGCTTAAATTCTCAAAACAACTGATCGGGTCATTACAATCCATCCACATTTATTCCTCATGTTGCGACGTGCAACCCGATCCCACCGAATAATCATATTCACCCTTATTCCTTTTCATCAATCCTCCGTTATTCCTCCTGTTGCAGCGTGCAACCCGATCCCACCATATAATAATATAAATCAATCAACCACAATTCAACAACTCAATTACAAGGAATTCTACAATGAAAAGTATGGGTACACGACAACAAGGGAAATACGTAATAATCAAAGGAATACAACAACATTTACTAGGAAACAAGACATGTAAGGCACGTGATAACTACACAGTTATTCACAACAACTTGGACTCGCAACAGATAAGCACGTAATCATAGAATAACACAACAGTTAGAAGGTAACAAGATAATAATGAAGGCAATGACAACAACCAAGGAATATAGAGACTAAATAACAAATAAGAGGCAAATAAGGACTAACAACATCATATAGAGCATGTGAGAGTAGTCTAACAAAGAGATACCACATTTTATGATAATTTACTCAAAAGCACGAAAAGAGACTATACAATCTAACTGGACAATACCATATATAAACTGTGTACCCACTCGTCACCTTGCGTACACAGCTTTTACATATCAAGATAGCACAATTGACTCAATTCCTAAGGAGTGGTTCCCCCATACAAAGTTAGACAAGATACTTACCTCAATTCGGCCAAATCAATACCCAAATTAACTTTTCCTTTACAAATTCACCTTTGCTCGGCTCAATCTATCCAAAGAAGATTTAAATACATCAAACAATGCAAGAGAAAACAACTTCAATTAACAAAGTTATGATCTTTATACAATTTGTCAAAAGTCAACCCCTCGGGCCCGCATCTCGGAACCTGATAGAATTTATAAAACTCGAACACTCATTCCGATACGAGTTCAACCATACCAAAATTATCAAATTCCGATACCAATTCGTCCTTCAAATCATCATTTTACATTTCGAAATTTTTTATAATTTTCCCCAAATTTTCCTTTAGATTCTCATGAATTTTTATGTTAAATCTAAGGTATAATCACAAAATATAATTGAAAATTGGTTAGAGGCACTTACTCAATGATTTGATACGAGAATCCTCTCTCAAAATCGCTCATTCTCGAACCTAGGGTTCAAAATATGATAAAATGAAGCAAAAACTCGAATTACACAGCTGAAAACAAGCTGCAAATGTCGCATTTACGATCCACGGTTCGCAATTGCGAACCCTCGCAAAAGCGACGAAAGCCTTCGCAATTGCAAATAAGGAAGGGCTGGAAAAGGTCACATTTGCGACAAAAAGTTCGCAATTGCAAATTGGGCATCACAATTGCGATGGAAATGTTCGCAATTGCGACCACACCAGAAACCAGCAATTTTTTCCAACACGGAAATGAGCATAACTTCCACACGATGTCCAAATTCGACGATTCATTCTGCTATGGCTCCGTCATTACAATACGGATCTAATGGTTCAATAAAAACTGTATTTGGAGATCATTTTCTCAATGCGGTACCATTTATGCTTGAAGAAACGACGACGAAGCATAAAAAATAAGCGCAACATAACCTAAACCTATCCGAAACTCACCCAAGCCACTCGAGACCTTGTCCGAACCTACCAACAAGTCATGTAACACAACACAAACTCGCTCGCGTGATCGGAATACCAAAATAACCTCTAGAATCACGAATCGGACGCCAAAACACATGAAAATCATAATGAACTTCAAGAACTTATATAATCGCTACCGAGCGTCCGAAAATCAATTCCAAATGATACCAAATTTTGCAGGCAAGTTCCAAATGACGAAACAGACCTATTCCACATTTTGAAACCACAATACGGACCGGATAATCTTAAAGTCAAACCGTGGTCAAACTTAGGAAAATTTTAAACCTTTAAATTGCCAACTTCCGCCAAATGATGCCGAACCCTTTTAGAAACATCCAAATGAAATTACGGACATACGCTAAAGTCCGAAATCACCGTCCGGACCTACTGGAATCGTCAAAACTCCGATCCGAGGTTAAATACTCAGTAGTCAAATCTTGGTCAACTCCTTCAACTTCGAACTTGTCAAATGAGAGTCACTCCTGAAAATCCTTTTTGAACCTCTCAAAATCCCGAACGGACGATGCACGCAAGTCATAATATATTGTGTGAAGCTACTCATGACCTCAAATTGCCGAGTCGGACACAGTTGTTCAAAACGACCAGTCGGGTCGTTACAATAATAAAAAAATAATACTCATGACATTAAAATAATGACTATGGAGAAACTCTAAGAGTTCAAAGAAAAGACTATAACAATAAATAAAATCTCCACCCACGCGAACAAGTGCGAGGCTCACCAAGAACTATCAACCTGTGCGCTCTAATTAACGAAATCCTCGCCCCCGTCAACTGCTTTCTCTGTAAAAAATTAGCGGGGAATGAGTCGCTATCTCAGTGAGTAATAACACTTAACCACACCCGTGTTTATTGGGGACAAGTCAGAAAACATGTTAGTATCTCAAACAGAAAAAATATAAAAATGCCCTTTCAGAAACAATAAATTAGTTTTAGTCTCATCTTGCTTTTCTTGTAGTATAATAAAATTAACAATTCAGTAATAAGTGATCACGCCCAACTCTAGTCCTAAAAATGATAAGCGGTCGCTGCAAATATAATCCGGTCTAAAAGTCCGGAGTCGAATCCCACCGAGAACTAAAGTTTCGCTATAACTGTTCAATATGGCAAAGAAGACAAGCTCGACTAAATTTCTAAGTTATAAAGATTAAGATTTTTATATCTAACTAATTAACTAAGAAACTAAAGCAGTAAATTAACAACTAAAGATACTAAGGGTTGGAGATTAAATTTAGGAGGTCTAGAGTTATGATTTTCCCAATTGTCGAAATCATTCCTGCTATGTTCCCTACAATTTCGCCTATCTATTCTCTACTGATCATGAGAACTTTAGGTGTAATAATTCTCTCTCGAGCAACTACAACAATTTACTAGACATATTTTCTCGAACTACGCTAGTTGGTTTTATCTAACTGCTCACTATGACACGTCAAGGCTTCGTTATTTCTAAACCTACCTTTAAACCCGCTGTATTGATTTCTCACATACATTAGGAGTGACGTTGTTCAACAACCACCTAAATATGTATCATTTCTCAAGCAACACATAATAAATAGGCACAGTCAATCGATGGCCATTCAATCAACAACAATAAATACGTAGTTGAACAAGTAGAGAAATTCAACGGCTCAATTATATAAAAACATAACAAGAATTTATCCTACAAAAGGTTCCATCAAAATCCTAGATAACAAATTAGTTTTTCATAATAGTATGTAAAACTATAATACTAGAAGTCATAACCAACAATGAAAAATAGGAAGAGGAAGGAAAAACTCGTAGAAGAATTTTTCGCCTTCCTCCTATTGTGTCTCTACCTCCTTAGGTCGAATTTGTGTCAAAAGTATGTCCAACCTCCTCAAAATACCATTTTTCCATATATATATACCAAGTAGGGTCGGGCACAAATAATTATACCTTCTCCTACGCAAAAAGAAAAGTTTTTCAGGTCTGGAGTAGCGCGGCCGCACTAAGACCACGCTAGTGGCCACGCATATCGAAAAGGTTCTGCCCTATTTGCGTGTCAGGTCTGCGGTCTCGTTTCAACCGCGTTTCTCACCCTGTTCCATTTGGAATTTGGAAAACGTAAAACATGAAAGTTGTAGACCTTTGAGTTAGCTTTCCAACCATATATTATATAGCCCAAATAGAGTTCGGAGCAAAGAGTTATGTCTATTTTACTAGACAGTGCATAATATGCCTCCTCGAGTCTTCGTAACTATCAAATTTGATCCCCGAACACGATCCCGGCTTAATTCGTTGGGCTTTTACTCAGAATTCAAAGCTCCAAATTACTTGAATTCATTCCATAACATCTATATAGCTCATAATCACTCCTACAAGGCATAAAACACACAATTAGTGCAAAACACTAGCGATTAAAGCTCAAATTCAATTAAAGTACAGTAAACTAGAGTGTAATAAGCGACTAAAATACGCAATTATAGCCTATCATCAATAAGCTCGATAACCACTGTATAATATCAATATTCACATTTGGGAGGTTTCAATGAACGGATCATGTAATCGGTATAACTGTGGACTTCTTCGCAAGAAGTCAAATATAACGGTAGTCCCTACTCGAGGAAAATCGATAACGGTATGCAATTTCTACCTTCCCACTAGAGATTGTTGTAACGGTAATCGGTAATTACAAGGTGCACCAGGTCTAACGAACCAGCCGTTAGGTACAGGATCCTTCAATGTCTACTCCCATTTATACTTGTCTCTGTAATCCGTATATACTCGTAGAAAATATTTTAAAACATTATAGGGCATTTCGGTTCTTATCAAAAAAAGTCCATNGCAATTTCTACCTTCCCACTAGAGATTGTTGTAACGGTAATCGGTAATTACAAGGTGCACCAGGTCTAACGAACCAGCCGTTAGGTACAGGATCCTTCAATGTCTACTCCCATTTATACTTGTCTCTGTAATCCGTATATACTCGTAGAAAATATTTTAAAACATTATAGGGCATTTCGGTTCTTATCAAAATCGTATAATTTCATCTCGATAACAGTAAATTCAAGTAATGATAAAACAGATCTAGTGACAACGAAAATATTTAAAACTACGGTAATCATCTCAAATAACTGTTTCGGTATCATATCGATAAAAGACTTGTCCCACATGCAACTCAAAATAATCGGTAACATATTCATATTAAAAATCATGTGTAAATCATGCAAGTTATGAAAATACAAATTGCGGTAAGATTACTACTCACGGTACTCGTGCCGAAATACCAAATGCTTCACCTCGAGCAATTCTCACAAATTTCTCTGATCAATCTATAATTACATAATATCGATCTCATGTTAATTGCCTCATTTAGGCTAAATCCATCACTAATTTAAAATACCCAATCCTCCGAATTTTATATTTTATCATCAATTCACCGAATTATATTTACCCATGCTATGTGTGAGCATGTGATTTTTACTCGTCATATCGTCCTATAAAAGTCCCAATAAATCAATTAATTTTATAAAACATTGACTGACTTCTCAGTAATTGATTATGAATTATTCGCGTTGCTGGCATATCCATAATTCATCTGTCAAAATCATTGAAATTCTGCACTACGAATTCGTTTGGTCATAATTAATTAAATGATAGACAAATGACGAGTATTTAACGTAATGTAGTTTTTAGTAACTAATTACTATAAAACTAATCATTTTTTCGATAAATCATAGATTTAATTAAAAATATAATTGGTTGTTGTATTCCTAATTAATATGTACATATATATGAAAATAAGGTTTGAAATTAATTGCTACATTTTTATTAGTTTAGAGTTTAATTTAATTAGAACAATTAAGTTAGTTAACTAAAGGAAAATCGGACCTGGGCCAAAAAACACCCAGGCCCAAAACCCAATCCCCATATGCCCAAACAACCAGGCCCAAACCAAACCCTTAACCCGGCCTGCCCCCATAAAACCCAAACGACACCGTTTCGCCCCCCCTTAAACCCCAATCGTTGGATCATTTTGATCCAACGGTTCCGAACCCCACCCCCCGGACTATATAAGTGTCCTAACCTAACCCCATACCCCCATTCTAATCAGAAACTAACCCAACCCCCAACCCTAGCCGCCCCCATTTCCCTCTCTCTCTCACCTCTCTAAGTCTAAACCCTAGCCGCCCCAAAATCCCACCGCTTTCCGGCCACCAGAACTCGACCAAACGCCACCAACTTCCCACTAGACAATCACCATCGTCCCCACTACCACCTCCTATTGCTGGTTTCCCTAAAAAACCAGCCCATTTGCACTAATCTCGGATTCAGACCTTCATGGGTCGATTACCCCAAAGACTACTCCCCGACCGATTCAAGAACAAATAATGGTTCAGACCTTCATGGGTCGATTACTCTTAATTAGAGCAATCGACTCATGAAGGTTTGATTCATTTTCAAACCTTATTGGATCCGGTAAGGTCCAACGACCTCCTTTCTCTTTCCCGACCAAAAAAAACCACTTTTACTGGTATCCCCTCCTCCCCTTCTAACTGTTTTTTGTTGTTTTTGTTGTTGTTTTTTTTTGTGCCATTAGCATGGATATGTCACCGTTTAATCACTGTTTAGATCTGTTGTTTTTCTTTCAT
>MDKI01028280.1:0-21793 GCA_005239505.1 Nicotiana paniculata
CAATTAGAGTGATTCAGCAAGTAGTTTACGCAAGTCCTTGTGGGTTCGACATTCGATTTAACAATATATTACTTGCTACGACCACGTATACTTGCGTGCGCATTTGGGACCAACAGGGGCATTTTTGTCCAAAAAATTCAACTGTGTATAGATAGCTCTTTTTCACATTTTTAGGTTAATTTTTATATCAGGGAACATGTGAACACCCGTATTTTACTGTTTTGAGTAGTTTTAGCTTATATATTTAGATTTTATTCTTGTATTTGAATTTTAGGCTTATATTACATCTCCATCTTTGATTTTTACCATTATTATGAGTAGCTAGATCCCATAGCTAGGGTTGTGACCCAACCCTAGTGTGGATATTTAATGGGTCTTGAGTTTTAGGGCTTAATTTTTTTATGGATTAGTGATATTTAGCTTATAATGCGTTAATTGTAGAATTGGTGGTTGCAAACACTGATTCGTGCCTTTATGACTTAGGCTCTTCTTGAGAAAGAGGGACTAATTCAAGGAAAAGTAGGCTAACAAGGAATTGGGGTGAATTCAAGAGATTGATAGCCCCAATTAAAGGGTTAAACCTAGAAATAGTAATACCTGGCTTGAACCACTTTCACTTGCATTGCTTGAACACCCATTTGGGCTTGAGAAAGCCAAATCGGGCAAAGTCACTCAAACTACCGAGAATTATAGAGTGAGTATTTATTTGTGAAGGTTATATCACGGCCCCAATCATGACAAGCTAGTCCTAGACTCTCGACCTCATTAGATACTCGCCTAGGCGGAAGTCACTTCCCTAGTGCCTTTTATCACTTGAAAAACTCTCACAAAAATATTGTAGTTAGATTACTCTTTAGAATTCACTAGTATAAAATTAGAATAGAACAATCCCAGCCATGGTTAGAAGCGCAATTAGAAATAACACGCACAGCTAGATTAGGTAGAAACCCAACTCCCAACAAATATTAACTCCCTGTGGATATCGATCTCGGCCTATCGGGTAAAACTGCATCGACCTCTCCTCGCTACTTTATAGTGGTTTAGGTTTGGAACCGATCACTTTTTGACGTCGTTGCCGGGGAGTTAAACGGTGTTGTCTATCTATCTGACTAGTTGTGTGTCTTGTTTTTCTTTCCTTCTATTTTACTAACTTTTATGTGTTAATCACTTTAGGTATGGCTGTACCTCTCGGCAATGTTCTCCCGGGGGGAGGAGGTAGACGATAATGGTGAGGATGACGTGCATCTAGTACCTCAAGCTCAAAGAAGAGGCCGCCAGGCCAATGAGAGTATTCCAGATCCTCTCCCACCTCCTCCACGGGCAGCACATCGGGTGCTTCCCAATGAAGGTTACGCCAGTGCTATTGTCCCACCCCGGATCCGGGCAGGCAATTTCTAGATTACAAATGTTATGTTGACCTTATTGGAGCAAAGAGGGTTCTTCACTAGTGCTCCCCATAAGAATGCATATAAACATCTAAAGGGTTTTGTAGATACCTGTTGGGGAAGCAAACAGACAAACGTCTCACTTAGGTTATAATTGCTATAACTTTGCAATTATAGGACATGCAAGCATTATTACATTATTTTGCCAGAAAATAGCTTGGTGTATTTTTAAAATATTGAGTAATTATTTTAAAAGCATTTCTATGCATAAAAATTATTTTTATAATCGGTTAATTATTTTTATAAAATATTTTTTTATCAATTATTTGGGTATTTAACAAATAGCCCTTTTTATTTCAGACTTAACCCTTTTGAAACCAGCCCAAAACCCCTTAAGCCCAATCTGCATACACCCGACCCAATAACCCCGTTTAATCGTGGTCGTTGATCATTTTGATCAACATTCCACGATTAAACTTATCTTAATTAATCCCTAACAAACCCTAACCCCTCGCATTTCTCTTCGACCGCCGTCACTCGTTTCCCCAACCGCTCCAGTTTTCTCTCAACCTGCCCTAACCCTAATCACTGTCACCGGTGAGAATCTCCCTTCTATGGTGTTTCTGTGCATTCTCTGACCACCACTGGTCTCGTATACTCCATGGCTCTTCGATTTCATGAGTCCTTGAGAAGATCTCAAGGAAAGCCAACCTGTTCTGGTTTGGAACTTGTTTACCGGCCTGTCTTAGGCCATTTTCGATTGTGAGTAAGGATTTCCTCTTGTTTTTATTACGAATCCATGGGTTTTTGACCAATTCTGTTCATCTCTACTATTTTCTGAAAACCCTAGTCTGATACTGTCGATTCTTCTCAGATCTTTATAGATCTGAGGTGATTCGAATGCTATTAGGTTTTTTCCTTTAAAATCTCTTATTTTAATTAACTATTAGATTTTTAATCACTCTTTCTAAAACTAGGGTTCATCCCAGACTTTGCTTCAAAGATTTTTCTAACTTCTCACTGTTTAATTAATTGTTTCTTCATCATCTTGACTAATTTTCGCATGAATGTTCAAACCTTAGACGATTATGTGTGATATGCTGATTTCTTTTCGATATTTTTGGTGATTTTTGTGATGCCTGTCATATTCATTTATTCCATCTCTTGGATTCAAATGTTTTCCCTGTTAAAACCAGTATTCTTTGGGATTTTTTCCCTAATTGATCTCTATTACTGGTGCGAACCTGATTTTCTTGTTAATCCTGTATTTCTGTGAGGTTTTACTTAGTCGATTTCTATTTAGAGAATCTGAGTAATTCTTGCCCATAAAATCAGTATTTTTTGAAGATTTTGTTTTACTGATTATTTCCTATTAATTACCATGTTATAATTTGTGTGCTGAAACTTCTCCTTATTTGTGACATGTTTCCCTATTTTACTTGCCTTAATTAATGAACAGAAGTTTGGGGATTTTTACTGACTCTTTATATGGCATGATTTTGGATTCTTTGCCTTAATTAAACCTCCTTTTGTGACCATTAATTGATTACCCCCAAACTAACGGGTCTCTTCCGGATTTCTCTATACGAATTGATTCCCTAATTGGTCGATTGATTTTTATTTGATTACCCTTGTTTTACGAACTGTGATTTCCTCTTTACCTTATTTTACCTCACTAAGTGCTATATATATGCTTCCATTCTGATTCTTCAAGACACGGACAATAGTTCAATCACACACACAAACTCTCTCCTCTCTCTTTCTGCTACTTGTGTTCATTGCTTGTCTAGCCGGCTGAAAGCCAAGGCTAGAATGTGGAACCCTACCTACTTTACTTTATGCTTTGCTTCCTTAACTGGTATGTTCCTATCACAATGTCATTCTGAGATTCAAATCTATGTGCTTCTTGTTGCTTTGCTTCTATTAAGGCTGTGTCTTTCTATACTAGCATAACTTTTGTCTAATTAACTCTGTTTACTGCCTGACCAGCATGTCTAGGTTTCATTCTTCTTGTTTGTTACTTTAGAAAACATATTTACTTGAATTCTTGTTTAATTCCTTAAACTAACATGCTTATTTTAGTATCTCAGACTCCTAATTTATCTGATTAACCACAATTGGAATGACTAATTCAGTGTAGTAGACCCTTGTCCTCATCATGACTATTCCTGCATTATGTCTCTATGCTTTACTGTCTATTACCACTTTAGCTTCAAGTATGATTTCCCTGTTAATACTCTGAGTGAGTAGTTTGTGTTCTAATGCTATGAATTAGGTTACTGGTTGTCAGTCATCCCCATGCTTGTTCTGTGTACTTGTTGTTCAAAATGCTCTTTTTCTTATCATCCTTATATGCTCTTGTTTCAAGTGTCTTGTGTTCCCAACCCCTGCTCCCTTTTGTGTAACTGTTTGTACACCTAGAACTAATTGACAAACTAAAGTTGAATCTGGGCAATGTGATGCTTTTGTGACCAGGTTGTTGTTTGCTGAACCTTCCTTCAAAAGGTTTTCAACACGTTTTCACTCCTGATATGTTTTTCCTAAACTATTACTACTCCTGAAGTATTTTCACTCCTAAAGATTTTACCTCTATATTGTCTTCCAAAAAGTCATCTCAACTATGTCAAACACTCTCACTTCCACTCTTAGATTACTTAAGTTCTGCCCCTCCAGTGTGTGTACTGCCTAGGAATCCATGAGATTCCTCTGAACTCTGGCACACTGGGGTTGGCCCTTCCACACTACACATAACCACTTCTCTATTTAAAGGATCTTGGTGTGAGTATTGCCCGGGGTCCCTGAGGCCCTTGAGAACTTTGACACACCAGGATACCCCTATTGGACATCATAAGATTATGGCACCTTGAACTGTTTAAAAGCCTGGTATTTCCAGGTTCACTTTGGGCCTATTCAGGCTCCCTATAGTATAGCTTTTATTTATTATGTAATGGTCTGTAATAATGATCCTTGTAAACGAGAGGGATTTTAATATAATTTTTGTGGGGGCAGTTGGGTAGAAATCATGCTCTTAGGATTACTATGACTATTTTCTTGCATTAGGAATCATGCTCTTAGGATCATTTGTGCATTAGAAAACATGTTCGTAGGCATCATATTGTTTGTTCTAAAACTTCTGCTTTTCTAAAAGATGTTGCATACAGCATGCCTGCTTAGAAATCTTGTCACTAGGTTGTTATTAATTCTGCCTAATAATCATGTTCATAAAGTTCTCCTTTGTGCATTAGAAAACATATTTTAGGACTTTTATTACACTCGCCTGAATACTACGCCTATGTCTAGATAGTATAAAAACAGTCCCAACACCTAGATATCATGCTTATAGAGATAAATGTATAAAATCAGTTTTGTAATGTTCATCACCTAGACAGCATGCCTATAGGACATCATGAACTCAAACTGCCTGTTTAAAATTGCTTGTTAGTATTAAGATTCTGATTAACATTTAGATATCATGTTTATAGGACATCTCGAATCCACGCCTAGGCAAGCCTGTAGGATAATTGAAATCTTGCAAATGGTAAAACTCTGCTTTGTTTAATTATTTGTGAACTGCCCAGATTCAGCAAGTCCTAAAATCAGTAGGCAAACTGATTAGGTTTCTATCACTTCGCCTTAACACAATGCTGCATATTCTCTGCTTGTCATGCTCACCTAGATATCCTGTTCTAGGACTTTTCTGAAACATCTGAAATCTTGTTGTTTGAGACGTGCTAATTATCTGTTTATTTTGTGGAGGTAAACTTGAGCCCCTTAATTGTTCTTTACTTGAAAGTCCTATATGTTCTTTGTTGACGCTTATATTTTCTCCTTTAAGCACCTCAGGAGAGTCTCGAACTGCCTAAATTAGAGGTCCTAAACACCTCCAGGGCCATAAGGAAGGGACGGGTACTACACGCATAGAGTTTGTCTAATTGGGTAGTAAAGGATATGATGACTTGTGCGCTAATGCCACGTGTAACCCCTCTAGTTGAGGAAGGTTTACCGGGTATTGCACAAATGTGATCCTATAGGCTAATAAACCTAGGCACTCCCTTATTCTTTTTTTTAACAATCTTTATGTGCTTAAATTGTTTTATTTGCTTAATGACTAATTCCAAAAGTGAGTTTGGCCGGGACCCACCGTTGTGGATCTCGAGGGGTGCCTAACACCTTCCCCTCGAGGTAATTTCAAGCCCTTACCCAATCTCTAATAATGTAAATCGGTTTCATGAGTTACTTGCATTAGGTGTCCTAACGCACCTTAAATCTGTTAGGTGGAGACTCTTCAATTTCCATACCCCTTTCCCAAAAAAAGAAAAGGAGTTGTCCCAAAATGTCGAAACCCGATTCCGCGAGGAAAAAGGAGGTACGACAAACCTCGCAACTCAACATAGGCTCCTGGTGATGGATGTCAGTATCTTGATGAAGAGGAAGAAGAGGTTTGTACTGGGTCAGTCGAGGATCAGGTGGGGAGCTTTGTCTAAGGATAATGCGCAGGAGTTTGAGGGGCGACTGACGAATATGGGTTCCTGGAAGAGTGGTGGGGACGCTAGCGCTATGTGGGCGGCGACGGCGGACTGTATAAAGGAGGCAGCAAGAGAGGTGTTGGGAGTTTTGAAAGGTTACTCTGGCGGGCAGCGAGGCGACTGGTGGTGGAATGACGTGGTCCAAGGTAAACTGGAAGCCAAGAAAGCGGCTTACATTAAGTTAGTAGAGAGAACCGACGAGGATCAAAGGAGAGCGAACAGATAAAGATATAAGGAGGCTAGGAAGGAGGCGAAATTAGCAGTCATAGAGTCTAAGACTGCTGCTTTTGGTCGGCTTTATGAGCAACTTGGGGGCAAAGGTGGGGAAAAGAAGTTATTTCGGTTGGCCAAAGCGAGAGAGAAGAAGACTTGTGGCCTGGATCAAGTGAGGTGCATCAAAGACGAGAATGGTCGAGTATTGATGGAAGAGGCCCAGATTAGGCAAAGATGGCAGTCGTACTTTCATAAACTTCTGAATGAAAAAGGGGATGGAAACATCGTGTTAGGGCAATTGGGCACTCCGAGAGTCACCGAGACTTTAGGTATTGTAGGCGCATTAAGGTTGAGGAGGTCGTGGGTGCGATGAGTAAGATGAGTCGGGTAAAAGCGACCGGACAAGACAAGATTCCAGTAGAGTTTTGGAGATATGCGGGTAGAGCAGGCTTGGAGTGGCTGACTGGTTTGTTTTATGTTATCTTCAGGACAAAGAGGATGCTTGATGAGTAGCGGTGGAGTACAATGGTTCCGATGTACAAGAACAAAAGGGATATCCAGAATTGTAACAACTATAGGGGTATCAAGTTACTAAGCCATACCATGAAAGTGCGGGAGAGGGTGGTAGAAGGGAGGATAAGGAGGGCGGTGTCTATATCAGAAAACCAGTTCGGGTTCATGTCGGGTCGTTCTACTACAAAATCTATCCACCTTATCAGGAGGTTGGTGGAACTATACAGGGATAGGAAGAGGTATTTGCACATGGTGTTTATTGACCTAGAGAAGGCGTATGACAAGGTTCCTAGGGACGTCCTTTGGAGGTGTTTGGAGCTAAAAGGTGTGTCAGTGGATTACATTAGGGCGATAAAGGATATGTATGGTGGAGCTATGACTCGGGTTAGGACTGTGGGAGGTGACTCAGAGCCTTTTTCGGTTGTTATGGGGTTAAACCAAGGATCTGCAATCAGCCAGTTCTTATTTTCTCTGGCGATGGACGCACTGACACGCCATATCCAAGGAGAGGTGCCATGGTGTATGTTGTTCGCTGATGATATAGTTCTGATTGATGTGACGCGAGGCGGCGTGAATGGGATACTGGAGGTATGGAAGCAGGCCCTGGAGTCTAAAGGTTTCATGTTGAGTAGCACTAATATGGAATATGTGGAATGTAAGTTCAGCGACATGACAGGTGAAGCGGATGTGGAAATCAGGCTTGACTCACAGGTCATCCTCAAGAGAGAAAGTTTTAAGTACTTAGGGTCAATTATCCAAGGAGATGGGGAGATCGATGGGAATGTTACGCACCATATTGGGGTGGGGTGGATGAAATGGAGGTTAGCATCTGGAGTCTTCTGTGAAAGGGAGGTTAGCGTAAGTTCTATAGAGCGGTGGTTAGAACGGCCATGTTGTATGGAGCTGAGTGTTGGTCGGTCATGAATTCACATATCCAGAAGATGAAAGTGGCATAAATGAGGATGTTGAGATGGATATGTGGGCACACTAGGGTGGATAAGATAGGAATGAAGATATTCAGGAGAGGGTGAGCGTGGCTCCCATGGACGACAAGATGCGGGAAGCGTGACTTAGATGGTTCGGACACGTGCGGAGGAGAAGCCTAGATGCACCGGTTAGGAGGTGTAAGCGATTGACTTTGGCAGGTAAAAGAAGAGGTAGAGGGCAGCCTAAGAAGTATTGGGGCGAGGCGATCAGGCAGGACATGGCGCGGCTTCAGATTTCCGAGGATATGGCTCTTGATAGGAACATGTGGGCATTAGGGTGGTAGGCTAGGTGGTAGTAGAGAATTCTTTCCTCTTTATATCGGGTAGTCTGATAGAGTTTTGTTTAGATTTGTTAGCGGTCTATGTTGTGTTCACATTGTTGTTTTGGTTAGTTTTGTGTTATTGTCCTTTAACTTATTCGTTGTTGTTAGTTTCTTTCTAGCACATTTTGTTGTTACATGCCTTTTCTTATTTCTTTTCTTATATTATTATCTCTCTTGTCGAGCCAAGAGTCCCCCGGAAACAGCCTCTCTACCTTTTTTTGGGGTAGGGGTAAGGTCTGCGTACACTCTACTCTGCCCAGACCCCACTAATGGGATTTTACTGGGTATGTTGTTGTTGTTGTTGTTGTAGAAGTCGATTATGAGGTGCCTATAATATTGGGACGGCCTTTTCTAGTGGCAGGTAAGGCTTTGGTTGATGTGGAAGCAGGGGAGCTCACCTTCCGGGTAGGCGATGAAAAGGTTGTATTCCACGTGTGCAAATCGACGAGGCAGCCAAATAGTAATGAAGATTGCTCTTTTGTGGATCCTGTGAAAGAGGTGATAGTTGATGAAACAAGTTCCATGATCAATGTGGAAGATACTATGGAAGTTGTATTGTTGAACCATGAGGATGAGGAGAGGGATGGCTTGGTTGAATGTTCAAATGCCTTGCAAGGAATGGGATCCTACTCTTATGGGGCCCATAAACTCTTCTTGGACTTGGAAAATCGGAAGACTCCACTGACAAATCCCTCGATCGAGAAGCCACCAACATTGGAGTTGAAGCCTCTACCCTCTCACCTCAGGTATGAATTCTTAGGCCCATATTCTACACTACATGTTATTCTTTCTTCTTGCTTAACCAAAGTGCAGGTAAACTCTACTCTTGAGGTGCTTCAAAGAAGAAAAAAGGCAATTGGATGGACCTTAGCTGACATTCGGAGCATAAGCCCCGCCTTTTGCATGCATAAAATTATACTTGAGGATGATGCAAAACTTTCTGTGGAACATCAACGGAGGTTGAACGAGGCCATGCAAGAGGTCGTCAAGAAGGAAATTATCAAATGGCTTGATGCAGGGGTGGTGTATCTTATTTAAGATAGTGCATGGACTTCACTGGTGCAATGTGTACTGAAAAAAGGAGGTATGACTGTGGTGACAAATGATAAAAATGAGTTGATTCCTACGAGGACCGTGACCGGATGGCGAGTATGCATGGACTACCGAAAGTTGAACAAAGTGACTCGAAAAGATCATTTTCCATCCCTTTCTTGATCAGATGTTAGACAAACTTGCCGGGCGTGGCTACTGTAGTTTCTTGTATGGGTACTCAGGGTACAACTAGATTATCATAGCCCTAGAACACCAAGAGAAAGCTACATTCACATGCCCATATGGAACATTTGCATTCTCACGGATGCCGTTTGGATTGTGTAATGCATCCGATACCTTTCAGCGGTGCATGATGGCTATATTTGCGGACATGGTGGAGGACTTCCTCGAAGTCTTTACGGATGATCTCAGTGTTATTGGGGACTCATTTGAAGAATTCTTGGAAAATCTTGACAAGGTTCTATACCGATGTGAAGAGACAAATCTTGTGCTTAATTGGGAAAAATGCCACTTTATGGTCGAGGAGGGCATTTTCCTTGGCCATAAGATCTCAAAAAACGGAATTGAAGTGGACAAGATGAAGATAGAAGTGATTTCAAAGCTACCTCCTCCTACTAACTCTTAAGGGAGTTAGGAGCTTTCTTGGGCACGCGGGGTTCTACCGAAGGTTCATCAAAGACTTTTCCAAAGTGGTGAATCCCTTGTGCAAGCTACTAGAAAAGGATGCAAAGTTTGTGTTCAATGAAGAATGCATGAAAGCTTTTGAGCTCTTGAAGTATAAATTGACAACCACTCAAATCATTACCGCACCCAATTGGAGCTCTCCCTTTGAGCTTATGTGCAACGCAAGTCATGTTGTGGTGGGAGCGATTTTGGGGCAAAGGGTGAACAAGATATTTCATCCGGTGTACTATGCAAGCAAAACGATGAATGATGCTCAGGTTAATTGTACAGTGACGGAGAAAGAGTTGTTAGCAATTGTGTTTGCCATGGAGAAGTTTAGGCCTTATCTCATGGGTGCCAAAGTGATTATTCACACCGATCATGCGGTGCTCCGGTACTTGATGACAAAAAAGGACTCAAAAGCTAGATTGATGAGATGGGTTTTGTTGCTTCAAGAGTTTGACCTCAAGATCATTAATAGAAAAGGAAGTGAAAATCAGGTAGCGGATCATTTGTCCCGCTTAGAAGAGGAAGGGAGGCCCAAAGATGGTCTTGAAATTAATGATGCATTCCTGGATGAGCAACTCCGCTCGGTTTCTTTGAATGGTATGCCTTGGTTCGCGGATGTTGCCAATTTCCTTGTTATCGACATTGTCCCGTGTGAGCTCTCTTCTAACCAAAGGAAGAAACTCAAACGGGATATTTTGGACTATTATTAGGATGATCCTTATTTGTTCGAGATGGGGTGATTCGTAGATGTGTCCCAGAGGAGGAGCAAGTGAGTATACTTGATGCTTTTCATTCCTCGCCTTACGGTGGTCATCACGGTGGGGCGAGAACTGCTTCCAAGGTTCTTAGTTGTGGTTTCTATTGGCCAACCCTGTATAGAGATGCAAGTGAGCTTGTCAAGAGATGTGATGAATGTCAGAGAGCTGGGGAATATCAAAAAAGGATGAAATGCCTCCCACCACTATTCTTGAAGTTGACATTTTTGACGTGTGGGGCATACACTTCATGAGGCCTTTTGTGAGTTCGTGTGGCAACACTTACATTCTGGTGGCGGTTGATTATGTTTCCAAGTGGGTGGAAGTTGTGTCTTTTCCCAACAATGAGGCCCGGAGTGTGGTGGAGTTCCTCAAGAAAAACATCTTCACACGGTTTAGTACTCCTCGAGCAATCATCAGTGATGGGGGGTCTCATTTCTGCAATAGAACATTTGACACTTTGCTTTCAAAGTACGGTGTCAATCACAAGGTGTCAACTCCTTATCACCCCCAATCTAGTGGGAAAATGGAGGTCTCAAACAGGGAAATCAAAAGCATATTGTCAAAAACTGTGAATGCAAATAGAACAGATTGATCAAGGAAGCTCGATGGCGCGTTGTGGGCTTATAGGACTGCATTTAAGACTCCAATAGGTATGTCTCTGTACCGGTTGGTGTTTGGAAACGCGTGTCATTTTACGGTTGAGCTAGAACTTAAATCCATGTGGGCCTTGAAGAGGTTAAATCTTGAGTGGGATGTTGCAGCAAATCTCCGGGTGGAACAACTCAATGAGCTAGATGAGTTCTGGTTTCATGCCTATTTAAGCTCTTCATTGTACAAGGATAAGATGAAATACTTGAACGGTAAATATTCCCGAAACAAGGAATTCAAGGAGGGTGATTTGGTCCTTCTCTTCAACTCCCGGTTACGTTTGTTTCCGGGAAAGCTTAAGTCTAAATGGAGTGTCCCCTTTGAAGTAGTGCAGATAACACCTTTTGGTGTTCTTGACTTGAAGAACAAAAATGGTGAAATCTTCCGGGTTAATGGGCACCGTGTGAAGCATTACTTGGGCAAGTTTGATGAAAGCCACGTGGTGGCCGTGTTCAAGTTCCAATGATGATGGTAACCTGGGTTGTGCCACGATGTTAAATCAGGCGCTTCTTGGGAGGCAAACCAAGTGTTTTTTCTTTCTTATTCATTTTTCTTCTTAGATTAGGCTCTATTTTGAACTAATTGGTTTTGAGATTTGTGTAGGAAGTGTTTGTACAGTGCAGGATTGTTGTTGGAAAAATTTGGCTAAGTATGGGATTTACGCTGACCGCACTCAAAATTTCGCAGTCAGTAGGAGCTTTTTCGCGGGGGGCGTAAATGTGCAGCGGACGCGGACTTGAAAAGCCCTGAATGACAACTCTCTGAAGTTGCATCCGCGTCCGTGGCTGTTAATTCGCGGTCAGCGGTGCTTGTTTCGCGGACGCGCCTCTTTTTCCGCTGTCAGCGGAGTTGGTCAAGCAGCAGCTCTTCAAAAAGCTAAAACCACGGACCGCGATGAAATTTCGCGGCCCCGCTTAGGTAGGTCAGTGGATCCGACTGTTTTTAGTATAAATAGAAGGGCCCATCTCCTTTTACCCTTTTCAAACTATCACATCTCAAACCAATACAACATTGTTCATCTTCTTCTGGTTTGCATCTTGAATTCATTTCATTAATCACGAAGTTAATTTCTACCACAAATCAAACAACCGGTATGCTAAATTTCTTAATCTTCCTTTTAGTTCTTTCTTTTCTATTCTTTTAGTTCCATTTTTGTTTTTCTTTTGGTTAGGGTTAAGCCTAAGTCAAAATAATGTAAAATTAAGGGTTAATTCAGATAGGTAATTTATTTACAGGCCTAATGGGGAGTGGTTGTTGTGAAAAAAGAAATTTGATAATTAAAAACCCTAGGTCGTAAAACCTTAGCCAGTGCCTATGCATTTTGAATTTCACCGCGGCCCAAATTTCACGGTCCGCGTTCATAAGTTTGGTTGTGCTAAAATGGGTTGCATGTTCGCGGTCGCGGAGTTATTTTCGCGGACAGCGACTAACATTACGCGGTCGCGCTTCTAACTTCGCGGACCGCTCTCCTTAACTTCAGAGAGTCATTCAACTGGGTCCACGACCGCATTCATTTTTACGCGGTCAACGTTTCTTGTTTCGCAGCCGCGCCCAGATTTACGCAGTCAGTGGTGACTCAACTTTAGAGACTGGTTAGTTTGAGCCCCTGTCTTCTGCGACGCCTCTCTTTTTACGCGAACCGCGGTGGCCAGTCCGCGGCCGCCACTCTTTTTTCGCTGTCAGCGCACCACTTCTCTGTTAAACACATTGATCATTTATATTATTTCATTTCATAATTGATTGAATAACATTACTAATGAGTTTTCACTGATTGTGTATGCATATAATGGTTAGATCTCTAGGTGGTCCAGAAAAACAACAAGGGAGGGGAGATTACTCCCAGGGCCGGAGGAGAGGAAAATAGACAGCACCCTTAGCTCCTAGAAGAATCATTAGTAATAAACAGTCCCTCCGGAGACCCACTCCAGACACTTCGGAGACCCGTGAATATGTCCCCTCCCGGGAGATTTCAGAGGGGGAGTGTAATGACCGGTATGTCATTTTGAGTATATGCACTTCGCTCGGTGTTCTGAGGGATTGAGTAACTCCGCATGATGTATTATGACTTTCTAAGTCGTCGGTGTTGGTTTTCAAGCTATCCGGAATCAATTTGGAAGAATGAACTTCAAGATTTAAGTTCTAAGTTGGAAGATTTGACTAAATTTGAAATTTTTAGCATTTGACATCGGAATGGAGTTTTGCCAGTTTCGTTAGCTCCATTGGGCGATTTGGGAATTGGGAACGCATCCAGATTGTAATTTGGAGGTCCGTAGTTGAATTAGTCTTGAAATGGCGAAAGTTGGATGTTTAGAAGTTTGACCGAAAATGTAATTTATTGATATCGGACTCGGATTGATATTCCAAAAATTATAATAGCTCCATTATGTCAATTATGACTTTCTTGCCAAATTTGAAGTCATTCCGGATTCATTTGATACGTTTCGGCACAAATTTTGTAAATTGAAAAGTTTGAAACTCATAAGTCTGAATCGAGGTGTGAATTGTAGTTTCGACATTTCTTGGAATGATTTGAAACCCCGAGTAAGTCCATATGATGTTTTAGGACTTGTTGATATATTTGGTTGAGGTCCCAAGGGCCTCGGGTAGAGTTCGGATGGTTAACGGAATTTAACTTGGACATTTCAAGAATGTTTCGACGTCGTTTATTCAAGAATAAGTGGTATAACATTAAGAAAATAAGATCCAAATTCATTTTTTATTGACTCATTAGATTTTCATTGAAATTTCAGATCCATAGCAAAAAGAATCGTCGAATTCGTACATCGTATGAGAGAGTTATGCGCATTTTCGTGACGGGAAAAATAATTTCCCATCGCTAGCGCCCAGGGTAGCGCGGGGCGCTATTCATGGCGTCGGGATTTGTTTTTGCCACTGGAATCAGTGCCACAGGCAGCTCCCGGTGCCTGTGGCGCCCGAAGCGTAAAACTCTATAAAACGGGGGTTTTGGCCATTTTTGACAAAAATAGAGTTGGGGGAGCTCGGTTTGGGCGATTTTCAGAGGAGTTTTCACAAATTTGAATGAGGTAATTATTCTTTATCCTAAATCCTTTATAGATCATGATTCCAAACTCATTTATATCATGAATCCATGAATTTATTGAAGAAAAATCATATTTTTATCAAATCTTTCAAAAATAAAATATTTAAGATTTGAAAGCCAATCCGATATCGGAATTCGATAATTTTTGTATGGTTGAACTAGTATCGGAACGGGTTCGGATTTTGTGAGTTTCGTCGGATTCCGAGACGTGGGCCCCACTGCGATTTTTTGAGTTAAATTTCGGATTTTAATCCGGAAAGTTAGTAAAATCATATGTAATTAATTCCTACAACTTGTATTGAGTATATTGAATTGTTTGTAACTAGATTTGAAGCCTTCGGACACGAATTCGCGAGGCAAAGGTTTATTGGAATCTTAAATTGGTGTCAAAGCAAAGGTAAGTGTTTTCCCTAACTTTGTTGAGGGAATTTTTCCTCTTATTTGCCATTGTTTGCTACATGCGGGGGTGATACATATGTGAAGTGACGAGCATATATGTATGTGTCGGGGTTAATATTTCTTGGGGGTAGATGATGTTATAATTGTGTCCTGTAGAATTGCGTAACTTCCTTATTCATGCCTCACTTGATTTACAGATATTAAGAACGTAGTATAAAATGTTAGAAATAAAGACCTAGCCTAAGAACTAGCTAAAATTGGATAGAATTTTGGGAATACATTGATGTGTCTTGTTTGGTCATCTCTACGCGCGATCACTAAGACATTGCTATGGCCTATATTTTGGGATGCTGGATTCTATACCTGTGTTGCTAATGAATTGTGAGATTTGTGGAAGTAATTGAATTATATGGCCCTTGAGGGTTCATAGAATCATTGTTGGCTTGTAAAGCAGTAATTGAGAACTTGTTTGGAATATTCGTTGATCACCTTACTCGATGTTATATATACTTCATGCCTTTCTATTTTATTGATATTCATATGCTTGGTGAGGAAGAGTGTAAAGCACGAAGGGTGATGCCGTTCCATATTACTGAGAGTGTAAAGCACGAAGGGTGATTTCATTCCATATTATTGAGAGTAAAAGCACGAAGGGTGATGCCGTGCCATGTTATTGAGAGTAAAAGCACGAAGGGTGATGTCGTTCCATGTCATTTGTGAGTAAAAGCACGAAGGGTGATGCCGTGACATGTCATTTGTGAGTAAAATCACGAAGAGTGATGTCGTGCCATTGCATTTATACCTTTATACTTTTGCAACATTGTGAGGTCATGGCACGAAGGGTGTTTTCGTGAAAGTGAGGATGAAAGACATACATTATGTTATGATAATATTTTCTTGTATATATCTTCATGTATTACCTTGAATTATTACCGTCGTATTTGTGGTTCTTATGTGACTTGTCGTCACTATTCTGTCCTCATTCTCTATCTAAATCATTGTTGTGTTGCCTATGCCTTCTATTTGTTTAACTTGTAAACATCATACTTACTTCCTGCTATTATGATTGCATCCATGTCATATATGTTTTGCTACACTTAGGCACTAGTCTTCTCCCATGTTGGCCATTCATGCTATACTTGTTGCATTATCAAGAACATGCACCCCTCTCCCCTCCTCTTATTTGTTATGTCCATCTTCACGCCTCCATCATACTAGTTAGATGAAATTATAACCTTTCCCTAAGTGTGGTCATTAATTCTATGCTCTCTGCTTAGTCTGTTACTGATGTTCTTCTGTACATTCCCGTTTATTATTACTGCTTGCATATTCCCTTCCTTATCATTTCTATTATCGGTATTTCTATCATTTGGTTGGTACTGCCTTACGCATATATGGTGAGGATAAGATAAATGCACAAAGGGTATTGTTGTGCCTCTAGATTTGATGTCTTGAGTACTTCTTTCACACTTATGAAAGTTTTGAGGCAATTTTTGTGGTTCATGGGCTTTCGTTCTAAGGAAAGGGCCGGTTAAGATGTTGGAAACTGTTGAATTGTGATTCTTTCTGGTACTCTTTTATTGTTTTGTACAGTTGCATTGTGTACTCTATTATATTATTCTGTCGCATTGTTCTATTACTAGCTTACATTAAAGTGTTTGTTAATGAGAACCTTTTTAACTAAAAGCCTCGTCACTACTTCGACGGGGTTAGTCAAGATACTTACCAGTACATGGGGTCGGTTGTACTGATACTTCACTTTTGCACACTCAATGCAGACTATTGGAGCGGAGCTGCTGAAGAAGTCGGGGGATGACCCTGAAGATATTCGTGTATTCTGGATAGAAGCTTCCACTAGTCCTTGGTAGTTTTAGACATTATTAATCTGTTCATGTAGTTTTCAAATAGATCACGTGATTATTTATATTTTCTTTGTAAATCCTAAATCCTAAAAGCTCATGATTCGTACTACCAGTTCTTGGGTAAAATTTATAAAAGTTCAGATATATCCCAATTTATTTTTCTATAAGTTCTTTTGGTTTTTTTTTTGTTAATTGGCTTACCTAGCAGGTCAAGTTAGGTGCCATCATGACCTGTGATTTTTGGGTCGTGACAAGGTGGTATCAGAGCACTAGGTTCCTAGGTTCTACGAGTCAAGAGAAAGTGCCTAGTAGAGTCATGCGGATCGGTATGATGACGTCCACACCTATTTTTGGGAGGCTACAGAGCATTTAGGAAAAATTTCTCTTTCTCTTGTTTCAGCTTGAAACCTATGACTTTGACTCTTCTCGATCTCTCATAAGTGAGGTTGTGTCCTCAGGATTCGCTATATGCCGATGATCGGTGATGCTGCAGATAGATTTAGATGGGCCATGGATGCTTGATTATCATCATGATGTGTTGTCTAGCCTCAGAAGCAGATGTAGCATTAAACGTTCTATTCAGGCATTTGGGGTATGAGGCGGGTTCATATGTCTGGTTGGTAAGCGCAGATTTGGGAAGATTCTCGGGGTGATGAGGTGTTCAATTTTCTTATGGTACTTTGAGTTGCTGATGGGTTGTTCTATGGCTTCGAGCTAAGTAGTGGAGACTGCTACTGACAATCGGATTGTAGGGTCATGGGCCGTATCAATTTTCGGACCGGGAGATTGCTTGGTTATTTCTTTGAATGGGCATATGCTGATGTAGCATGAGTTTCTTGACACGTATTAGCGTTGTATTGAAGATCAGAGTAAGATGAGTGGTTATCGAGAAGGTTTTGGCAAGTTCCAGGTTTTATGTAGCCTTTAAGGGCTTTTGAATTTGTCTACGGGTGGGCATGAAAATGGAAGTGGATGTTAATTGGATCTGTGGTGTTTCCTTGTCAAGAAGAGTCTACATGTCAATGTTGGAGTGATGCAAGAAATGGTTTCGAAATCCCAATAAGTTCCCTCAGGGCGGTCATATCGAATTGAGTTACTTTCGGGTTGGCAGTCTGCGTGACTCGGTTGAGTAAGAGGCGATTGGTTATGATTACTTGATAATGTGTTACTGAGATCCGAAGAACTTATCATGGTTATGATCACGGTCGGAGTTGATGCTTTCTACAGGTATAGGAGCTATAATGCTTATGGTTCAGAGTTGATTGTGAGACTTTCGTAGTGTTGCAAATTAGCATGTTAGAAGAAATGCGCCGCGTGGGGTTAAAAGGTTGCATGTACAAGGTTGCAGTTAGTTTTGAAGGGGAGGATATGAGTTCTTGATGATACGGACAATTTCTAGTGTTTGAGGTTTTGCTGGCACTATGTGTTTTCACCGGAGCGCCTATTGGCAGATACATTATGTTTTGATTTATGGGTGCATTTTTGAGGGATGATGTAGTATGAGTTACGTGTCAGCTATTTTGGAAGCAGTGTTGAAACTGGGTAGGAAAATTTCTAGTATTCATGAGGCTCATAGATTGAATGTTTTTGTTGGCAGACTATTCCTTGATCGCGAGTTGTGAAGGAGTGTAGAAAATTGAGTGATTAATGGTAGGTCTTATGGAAATGTCACTATAGACTGTTGGAAGGTTATTACATGTTTGGGGATGATCGGAATTTGGTTTGGGGATTATTTTGAGCCCAGTAAGGGTGTGTACTCAGTATCATACTAAATTTGCTTGCTCTTGCGCAGTCGTTGCCACATGTATAACATCGGGCGGAATAGATGTTATCCGCACCTTGGTTTATGTTATATGTTTTTTCTTATGCTATGATGGGTTGCGAGGATACATGATTGTTCGCACGCATATTGTGACTCGGTTTAGGCCTCATGGCACTAGGGGCGAGGTGGTCTTTGTGATGTTTCTTAGCTTGTTGCACCATAGTTGTGCTTGTCTTTCTCAGTATTGTTTGTTCCTAATGATTTTCCCTACAGTTATATTTTGTGCACTCTGTTGTGCTCAATGTTGAAGCGTATGTGATCAGTGAGCCCAAATATTATGGCTTGATGGGTGCCCTATATGGATTGATATGATGGGATCGGGTTGCACGCCGCAACAGTACAATAATGAAATGTGGCTCCTTATTTCTATTTTGTGTATTTTGCTTTCACCTTGTTGAGAATAGTTCATAGTAAAGTGCTAAAATTTCCCTGCCTGCTTAATTTTCTTAGTAGTTTTCTTATTTGATTTTCTTACTGTTATCTGTCATGTCTGAATTATTACTGGTTAGTGTACTGAACCGGGTTGTGTGTGGCTCCATATGATTATTGTTGATACTGGTCGGTATGGTTGCTTGTGTTGGCTGAGATGAGGTTTCTAGACCTGAGATTTGCGTTATTGTATTGCAATATTTTTTAGAGGAATAACACTATAGTTTCTTAAGGATTTGGACAATGGCCCCGGTCGTGCAAGTGATTTTTTGGCTTATTGATCAGATGAGTGGTTAAGCAGTTATGCGTGTTTCTTTCATAATCGGTAGGGTATAGAGGTTTTCAACGAGGTCCTAATCGATATGAGGTTTGTTGTCGACAATGGATTTTTTTTTTGCAGTAATGGTGGTCAGCAGTTCCTATTGTGAGTGTCATGATTTGATACGACTGGTTCAGACTTGTACAGTGTGTAGATGTGGGATTTGGATATTGTAATGAATTCTAGATGATAAAATAGGGTTCTAAGGTTTAAGGACTAAGGTTGAAACATGTATCTTTAATGGTGTTGTGTTGGTGGGCATATATGGATCAGGGTGACGTAGGATCACCCCCGGGGTTGTTCTTAGTGAGATTACACCATGGTTTAATAGCTTTGGGAATATTCCTAGCACGTTCGAGGACAAACGTATATTTAAGTGGTGGAGAATGTAACGACTTGGCATATCGTTTTGAGTATCTACACTTCACTCGGTGTTCTGAGGGATTGAGTATCTCCGTATGATGTATTATGACTTTCGTAAGTCATCAAAGTTGGTTTTCAAGCTATCCTGAATAGTTTTAGAAGAATGAACTTCAAGATTTAAGTCCTAAATTGGAAGAGTTGGCTAAGTTTGAACTTGTTAGCATTTTACCTCAAAATGGAGTTTCGTCAGTTTCATTAGCTCAGTTGGGTAATTTTAGACTTGGGAACGCGTCCGGATTGTAATTTGGAGATCCGTAGTTGAATTAGTCTTGAAATGGCGAAAGTTGGAAGTTTAGAAGTTTGATCGGGAATGGACTTTATTGATATCATACCGGATTGATATTCCGAAAATTGGTCTAGCTCCGTTATGTCAATTATGACTTGTGTGTCAAATTTGAAGTCATTCCAGATTCATTTGATACGTTTCGGCACAAATTTTGTAAATTGAAAAGTTTGAAACTGATAAGTCCGAATCGAGGTGTGAATTGTAGTTTCGAAAATATCTTGGAATGATTTGAAACCCCGAGTAATTCCATATGATGTTTAGGACTTGTTGATATATTTTGTTGAGGTCCCGAGGGCATCGGGTGGAGTTCGGATGCTTAACGGAATTTAACTTGGACATTTCAAGAATGTTTTGACGTCGTTTCTTCAAGAATAAGTGGTATAACATTAAGAAAATATGCTCCAAGTTCAGTTTCCATTGAAGCATTAGATCCGTATTGAAATTTCGAAGCCATAGCATAAAGAATCGTCGAATTCAGACATTGTATGATAGAGTTATGCACATTTTCGTGACGGGGAAAATAATTTTCCATCGCCAGCGCCCAGGGTAGCGCGGGGCGCTATTCATGGCGCCGGGATTTGTTTTGCTACTGAATTCAGCTCCACAAGCAGCGCCCGGTGCCACCTGTGGCGCCCGAAGCGTAAAACTCTATAAAACGGGGGGTTTTGGCCATTTTTGACAAAAATAAAGTTAGGGAGCTCGGTTTGGGCGATTTTCAGAGGGGTTTTCACAAATTTGAACGAGGTAAGTGTTCTTTATCCTAAATCCTTTATAGATCATGATTCCATACTCATTTATATCATGAATCCATGAATTTATTGAAGAAAAATCAGATTTTTATCAAATCTTCCAAAAATAAAAAATTTAAGAATAGAAAGCCAATCCGATGTCAGAATTCAATAATTTTACTATGGTTGAACTCATATCGGAACGAGTGTTTGGATTCTGTGAGTTTCGTCGGATTTCGAGATGTGGGTCCCACGGGTATTTTTTAAGTTAAATTTCGGATTTTAATCCGGAAAGTTAGTAAATTCATATGGAATTAATTCCTACAATTTGTATTGAGTATATTGAATTCTTTGTAACTAGGTTTGAAGCCTTCGAACACGAATTCGCAAGGTAAAGTTTTATTGGAATCTTGAATTGGTTGCAAAGCGAGGTAAGTGTTTTGCCTAACTTTGTTGAGGGAAGTTCTCCTCCCATTCGTCATTGTTTGCTACATGCAGGGGTGATACATATGTGAGGTGACAAGCATATATGTATGTGTCGGAGTTAATCTTGCTCGGGGGTAGATGATGTTATAATTGTGTCTTGTAGAATTACGTAACTTCCTTGCTTCATGCCTCACTTGATTTACAGATATTAAGAACATAGTATAAAATGTTAGAAATAAAGACCTAGCCTATGAACTTGATCAAATTGGATAGAATTTTGGGAATACATTGATGTGTCTTGTTTGGTCATCTCTGTGCGCGATCACTACTAAATTGCTATGGCCGATATTTTGGGATGCTGGATTCTATACCTGTGCTGCTAATGAATTGTGAGATTTGTGGAAGTAATTGAATTATATGGACCTTGAGGGTTCATTGAATCATTGTTTTCTTGTAAAGCAGTAATTGAGAACTTGCTGAGGCGGATACAAAAACACGGCCCGCGAAAATGAGGTTCAGAGAAGATGCAGCCAAGTACAAACATTGCCCCTGACCGCGCTACAAAAGCGCGGCCGCGAACCCTTTGGTGCCGCAGTGACAAGAGTTACGCTGACAACGAGATAGGGATTGAGAGAGTTTGCAAAGTGGACTCAAAAGGAAGAACGTGGCCCGCATCTAAATTACGCAGCCGCGAAGTTACCAGATGCGGACGTGGTGGAAATTCTTATGGGAGTGTGACAAGAGGTTCAGAGACTTGGCAAGTGAAACCTAACTGAGGAACGCGGTCCGCGAACATAATACGCGGCCGCGATTGAAGTCAAGGAGGACACGAATGTATTTACGCTGTCCATGAAACCTAGTCCAGTCCAAGCCCAAATTTGAAGAAACGCGGTCCGCGCTAAGGGTGTCTAACGGGTGGGCCGGGCCGGGCCGGTTACATTTTTTTTTTAACCTGACGGGT
>ML328937.1:0-20412 GCA_005239505.1 Nicotiana paniculata
GAGTAGTACACTACGGGCAAGCCTATGGTGTATCTTTTGTGGCATATGAATATTATTTCTGAGTGTGAGTGAATTCCTTCTATCTTGAGTTCCTAAGTGTTCTTAAATTTCATTGTGTGTGGAACTAGCTCTTTGAATTGGTTAGGGCATATGATTCATGAAGGAAAGGTAATGTTGTTGACCTTATGTTAGATTAGTGAGTGGATTGTGAATAAAGCATGGTATATGCGAGTCTATTATTAAGGCGAGAATGTCACACTTCTGTGCTTAAACTGTTTTAAAAATTCTTGGTATAACGTGTTAAGGGATTTGCTTAATAAGTTGTGTTCATGAGTGTAGTTTAATTGCTCGAGGACGAGCAAATGTTTAAGTGTGGGGTGTTGATGTGTGGCTAGAATTCATGGTTTAACGCATTATGTGCCTTACATTTTATGTGCGTTAATGATAAAAAATACACTTCGTATGTGCATAATGGAGTATATTTCATGTGTAGGTGAATTGGATATGGAAGCCGAGCTAAATGGAGGCATAAATGTCAAAAATACGCTCAAGAGTCAAAAAGGAGTGAACCTGGCTATAGCCAGGTTTTTGGGATGTAAAGCCTGGCCATGCCAGGCGCTTGGGGGGCGTTCAGGCTGTAAAGCGTGGCCTAGCCAGGCGTTAGCCAGGCGTTTGGGCCCTAACGCCAGGCCTGGCCAAGCGTTAGCCAGGCGTTTGGCCTGTAACGCCTGGTCCCTGGTCCGGCCCAGTCTGAGTTTTGAAGATTTTAAGTGTTTCCTGGTTTGACTAGAAGTCTCCCACACGTTTAGGGTTTGTCCCAAAAATATAAATAGACCCAGAAACACAACTTTGAGGATGATGCCATTAGAGAGAGGAGAAGCCTGTGGAATACTATTCAGCAAAGCAAAATATTAATTTTTACATCCTTTATTCATTACTTTGTAGTTTAATTATGCAAGTTATTTTGGAGTTGATTATTATGAGCATGATTAGCTAATTTCTTTAATCTAGGGTTTTGGTGGAACCCGTTGGGGNGGTTGATTAAACTCTATTTGTTCAACTACGTTCTTGTTGTAGTTGATTGAAGGGCCCTCAATTAGCTGTTCCTATTTATTATGTATCTACTTGAGAGAGAGATTGCATATTTAGGTAGTTGTTTGAACAACATCACTCCCGGAGTATGGACGAAAGTCATAACCGAGGGTTTAGAACTTGGATTAGAAATAACGATACTTCGGTTGCAATCTAAAGTGAGCTGTAATGCAATCTAGCTAGCGTAACTTGAGAGAGTGCGTCTAGTAAATTATCATAATTACTTGAGAGAGATTTATGGTAGATAGAGTGTTCATGATTGATAGAAAAAAAAACTAATCAAACTATAAAAAGTATCCGAGAAGGAAGTTCACCGACGGGGGAAACCATAACCTTAGACCATTATTATACTTGTTTATATCATATTGTTAGTTAATCGGTAGTTTATTAATTTTTTCAGTAGAAATAGTAAAACATCACCAATTGATACACAAAAGTCTTGAGCAAATTGATTAAGTAAAGTTTTGTATTCTGACGGCTTGATTGATACGTAAATTCCTTGAGGGATCGACTCTGGGCGTAATACCCCGAGTTATATTTTGCAGAGCCCATTTATTCTTTCTATAAGACATAGTTGAGCGTGATCACACACACACAAAAAATACAATCAGAAAGAGCTCGGAGATTTTTCCCGACGATGGATCTCTTGGACAACTTTCTTGAGGGATTAAGGCCCGATTAAAAACACCAAAAAGATTTTCTTATTTCTTTAGGATAGTTAGGTAGTATCCCTCTATTTTCTTTGGGTTCTGGTTCTTTTCCAACGTTTTACCCTAAATCGGGTATTATTTCTTTTTAGGAGTAGGATAGGAAGAAATCTGACTAGCTCTAGATACCTGTTGACATGTTTGGTGCTGGTATATTAGCCTATGGCATGCACACTGTCTTCCTATTATATTTGATTTGAAATGTGATGCCTAAGTGAAATAAATAACAGACTCTATGATGCATGTTCTTAGTTGTTTGACTTGTATGCAGCTAATGCATTATTGCTTAAAATTTCTCAACTATATGTGCTTGCTTGAGTTCAGAGTTGAAGAGAACCATCTTGATTGAGTCATGTGCAATGTGTATGTGAGGATTTGTGCTACTCTGTGCTATCTTGTGTAGTCCAGAACATGCTTTATGTGTTAATCAAAGTGAAATCATTAAGTTGTGCTAGCCTAGTAGATGACGTTGGTGTTTCTTGCTTGATCATAGACGGGCTTGTCACTTACAAATTAAATTTTCCCGTTGCTAGCCCTTTTGAGCATATAGACTTTTTCTTTGGCACCCACACTACAATCTGTATCCCGATTTTGTTCTTAATTTGATCTTGTTGAACTTTACCTCCGAAGACACTTTGTCGCTAAAAGAAGTAAGGTGAGAGATGGGGAAGTAGCTTTCGAGTGGAACCATGGAATGGGCCATAAGGTGCACTAAAGTATTGAAACATACCACTAGCTGATGAACCTTAATGTATGGAGTGTTTAGAAAAAAAATAGATAAATAATGTTGATAGTCAAAAAGAAGAAAAACACACACCTCTTATGTCACGACCCCAGTTTCCCACCTTCGGACATCGTGATCGCACATAGTCCTTAAGACTAGGTGCTGATTATTCATGGAACCTAACTAACTTAACTACATTACATTAAATATCAGTAGTACAAGTCATAAGCCTTTCTATGAGTCACTAGAAATAATGATACATCACTGTCCCGGAATAATAGGAAACAATGGAAATAAAATACAACAGACGGTGACTTCGGAACCTGCAAACATCAAAACAGGTATATCTTGAAGCCTCCAGCTGCACATACATAAATCTCAAACCAACTCGATCATAAGTACCTGTATCTTCCCAAAAATGTGCAGAAGCATAGCACGAGTACACCACAATGGTACCCAGTAAGTATCAATCCTAACCTCGGTAGAGTAGTGACGAGGCCAGGTCAAGTCACCGACCAGACCATCAATGTAAAGAACATCAATGTAAATCTGTGCAGGTTATAACTTAAAGCTAACAATGTAAAGAACATCAATGTAAGACCAACATCAGAAGAATCACAAATTTACAATCAACAGTGAGGATAATAGGAACACGAATGGCAACAATAACAATTAGGTAATAAAGCAAAAACATAGTTAGGATACAAATGAAATATGAATGATTCAAGTAAGGGGAACCGATGACAACTCAATCAATCAAATTGTTCCTAACACACAAGTCACAACAAGAATCACCCGAGGTACCACTCCTTGTAAATCTCAAATCAGAAGTAAAAAATTCCAAACCTTACAAGTATGGCACCCTGTGCCTACATATTTCCAAATCACTTTCGCACGACAAAGTCCACATGCTATCATGTACATCGTATTCATGTCAATTTCTAAATAAAATGTTCGATAGATTTATTTATATATGATAAAGCACAATATCAATCTTGAATAAAGTAGGGAATCAAATGAGAAAATGAGTTTATTTTAGAAATCTTTTGGGTAAAGAAAATGGAATTTTCAAATAAAACGAAGCATTGGATAATTTACCGAATTAAACATAGAATTTGTTAAAATAAAAAATAGTAACAATTTTTAAGTAAAGTAAAAACATCAGATAGGGTAAGGAGTTTAATTTGAGAAATCAATTAAAGTAAAATGTGACAACTATAATGAATAGTAAAGTACCAAATGAAACAACGAGTTCCAACTTAAGAGTCAAGTAATATAAGCATGTCAAAAATTCTTTTTCTTAAAACCGTTATCTTACTAACAACTCAACATGATATGAGATAATGACCTCTTGCAGTAAATTCATCTTGAAAATCAGTTCACCAAGTAAACACAGAAGCAGCAAATGACACATTAAAGTAATACAACAGTGCACGTGGATGCATGACTCACACAAGAAAAAACAACAACAATGAATACAACACACACAATCCATTGAGGCGCGCAACCCGATCTCTCTATACACACACAATCCTCCCTTATTTCACCATATCAATATCAATAATCACATGTAAAAATCCGTTGTGGCACGTAGCCCGATACCACCGTACACACACAATCCTCCCTTATATCATCCATTGCGGCATGCAACCCGATTCCACCGTACACACACAATCCTCCCTTATTTAACCCATTGCGGCGTGCAACCCGATCCACAAATATTTTAATTAACAACAACAATACAATAACTCAATTTACAATAATTCCTACAATCAAAGGGTATTAGTACACGAAAATAAAGGAACCACATAATAATCAAAGGAATGCAACAAATATTAAAAAAACTATAGGACAAGTGAAACATGTGACAACTAAGGTGTGAAAGTAAAAAAGTAAAGGCAAGTAGCAAATAAGCATAGAGACATGGAAGAGACTCAACAATTTAGAGGTACCAAGAAAATAAGGAAGACTATAACTTCAACTAAAGTATATAAGGGAAAAAATAACAAGTACGAGGTATAACAAGTGCTACAACGTGAAATAGAGCATGTAATAATAGATTAACAATGAAAGATATAACATGTCATGGCGATTCAATTATAGGCATGTAATGAGTCTTGGTAACCTAAATCGGTCGAATACCACATATAGCCCGTGTACCTACTCGTCACCTTGCGTACACAACTTTCACATAACAGAAATAACACAATCAACCTGAATCCTAAGGAGAAGTCCCCCCCACAAAGTTAGACAAGATACTTACCTCAAAGAAGCTAAACCGATACTCTAAAATGACCTTCTCGTGTGAAACAATCTCTGGACGGCTCAATTTTAGCCAAAATAACTTCATCTCATAAATGAAAACCATAAGAAACAATTTTGGATAATAAAGCTTTGATATTTAAAGAAAACTATAAAGTCAACCCAAAAAATTAACCTCGGGCCTACATCTCGGAATCCGACAAAATTTGCAAAATCCGAATACCCATTCCGATACGAGTCCAAGCATATCAAAATTATTCGATTTCGACATCAAATCAGCCTTCAAATCCTCATTTTACATTTTTGAAAGTTTTTCCGAAAATTCTCATTTTCTCTTATTCGAATCACTAATTTAATGATAAAAACAAAGATGAAATCATAAAATAAAATCAAATTCAGTTAATGAACATCCTAATCCAAAGTGTGAAAATCCTTTCCAAAATCTCCCAAATCCGAACTCTCTAACTCAAAAATTGATAAATTATCAAAAGCCCTCGAAATAGAGTAAATATAGGTCTGCCCAGATGTTCTTCTTCGCGATCTGGGGAAATGCTTCGCGATCGCGAAGAACAAAACACAAGATGCCAAAAACTAACTCATCGCGAATGCATGGACAGAGCCGCGAACGTGTACTCAAACTTGCGAACACAGAGAGTAAAACCCATGCTGCCCCTTCCAGTTCCTTATACACGATCGTGTATTCCTTGATGCGAACACGAGGATAAAAATCTCAAGGCCTCATGAATGTGGTTGTCTCTTCGCTATCGCGAACAACAAAATTCTAGCTTCCACAGAACGCTACATGAAAACGATGATTGCATCGCGATCGCAATGAAGAACATCAGATAACAACAATCAGCTGTCCAAAAATAGAAGGAAATGGCCCGTAGCCCATCCGAAACACACCCGAGGCTCTCGGAAACCTGTCAAAACATACCAACAAGTTACATAACATAACAGGAACCTTCTCGAGGCCTCAAATAACATCAAACAACATCAAAACTAAGAATCACACCTCAAATCGAACTTAATGAACTTTCAACTTTTATAACTCGCACTGAATCATATCAAATCAACCTGGAATGACATCAAATTTACATGCAAGCTCCAAATGACACTACGGAGCTATACCAACTCTCTAATTGAAATCCAAACCCGATATCAGCAAAGTCAACTCCCGATCAAACCTCTCGACCTTCCAAACCTTCAACTTTCCATTTTTCTCCAAATAGTGCGAAAACATTCTAGGAACATCCAAATGCAAATACGGGCATACGCCAAGTCCAAACTCACCATCCGGAGCTAAAGAAACCATCAAAACTCTTGTTAAGTCAAACTTGGTCAATTTTTCTAACTTGAAGCTTCAACAATGAAATTCACTCTTCCAAACTAATTTCGAATCACCCAAAAATCGAAACCGACGATACACACAAGTCGTAATACATCATACCTAGCTACTCATGCTCTCAAATCATCGAGTGAAGTGCAAATGCACAAAACGATCGACCGGGTCGTTACATCCTAATCTTACTAATTCGTTCTAGTGGGGATGTAGAAATGCTTAATTGAAGAAAGTGCTATGTTTTGTGTGGTTTGTGGCGAGTGAATTGGTTGAGAAGAAAAAGTGCTTGATTCTTGATTGTAGTGTATTAAAATGATTAGGAAGATTAGTCACTATTCCTAAATGTTTCCTACCCGTTCCTTAGCCTATATTACAACCCATAAAGTCCTAATTGATCTTAGACTTGGCTAGCATAGATTAGTAGGGATGTATACTACGAGCAAGCTTATGGTACGACCACAGGATGCACATGAATTCTTTGTGAGAGCGAGCAAATTTTGTTCAAATTGTGTGATATCCTTAATTTATGTTTAAAGTTATACTTGAAAGTGTGGACTATTTTCATATTCACTCTCTCGTTTGTTGGTGAGGGCACATGATCTCATGATGGATTGGTTATATTGTAAACTTCTCTTATTGGGTGAGTGCACGAGTTGAGGGAGCTTAGTGGTAACGAGTCAGCTCTTGAGGTAGGGTGGTTATGGGTAGGTTGTTTGAATTAGTAGAAATTGTTTATACTGGGACATGCGTAAAACGGGAAGAATGTGAAATTCGTATGTTCATGCTTGATTACCGGTATTGACCATAGTGTGTATGATTGAAAAATTGAATTCCTCCTTCATAGTTGATGTGTACATTGTTGGGGTGTCGTTATAGTACCATTTCTCAAGGGAGAGCAAGAATTTAAGTGTGGGGTGTTGATATTCAGCTTAGAGTATGTACATTTACATGCATATTGCCTCGTATTTTACTCATTTCCCATAGATTTTGGATGTGTAATGCAATAATTTGTGTTAATTTGTGTATTTTATGCGTAGGAATCATCCAAAGGCAATGTGGGATGAAGGCGCATGATTTGAATAAAAAAGGGGATGAAATGGGAAAAATTCCACAAAGTGGCGCCAAGGATAGGGTGGGGCACTACCTGTGGCGAAGAAATTAGACCCTCAAAATTCCAATGCCAGGGCTAGCACCTCACGATACCATGGGCATCGGTGATGGAAACTTGTCCTATTTCGCCCAGGATTTTTTTTCGACCCAAGACACCCTAACTTGTATAAAAGCAAGCCTAAAACTTTTTTGGAAGGGGAGACGCCACTTTGAGAGAAAAATAATTATTCCATCCTTCATCTAGTATTTATAGATTTTATGTTTAAAAATGATATTTTGATTATTTTTATTAATATGTGTGGCTAAGAGCCTCGTTATTCTAGGGTTATGGGTCATTCTTGACTATTGTAGTTTCATGGTTGATTGTTTTGCTTGATTTTATCATATTAATTTTTTTATTAAATCTTGCACTTAATTATTCTATTGTGTAGCTAACAATACAATACTATCATGATAAAAATCAACTATGAACTGAACTATCAAGGCAAACTACTTACTATTTAAGTAGGGCAGAAATCAAAACATGCTAACCAACTTGCTACTTTGGGTTTCTTACTACCTCTAAAATACACCTCTTCGATTATATGTTTGATCATTAGGTTCACAGTCTATTGGTTACTTTGAAATACTCTCATGTTCCTTTCTCTCCATATAGAGTACATTGCAGCTGCAAAACACATTGTGTACACCTATGCTCTAGCACACCTTCCACTAGAAAACTTGATTGCACATTATAGTTCATCATCTCAGTTTCTAGGCCTCCTTTTAATACCTTGTAATAGAAGTTTCTGCCAGACTTGAGCAGCCACTTTCACATGCGAAGAACAAGTGGGAGTGACTTTCAGTTTCCTGGCCACACAAAAGGCATGTTGTATCACTAGTCATCCCCCATTTACTTATTTTATGCCTTGTATATAGCTTGCCATGATAGCCATAATACAAACATCCATTTAGGCAGTCCAAGGTTGTTACATACCATTTTCCTCCAGTCCACCTTTGGAAACTCACCTCTTAGCCTCTGGTAAAATTTCTTTGAAGAGAACTGGTCCATGTTGTGTATGTCAGTTAGTTCATATCCTGCTTCTATATAGTACTTTGATGCATTCATAATATTCTGAATAATCCATGAAGTCTGTTTTGGAATGTCTTCCAGGAAGTTCCTATTATCCCCATAATAACATTTTATCCATTTAACTCATAATTTGTCTTTTTTTTTGGCATCACTTCCAAAGCATTTTGCTAATAGCCGCTCTGTTCCAAGCTGTGATGTCTAAGATGTTTAAGCTCCCAATAGTTGTTGGTTGACATACTCTTTCCCAGGCCAATAATGCTTTCTTTGAGTGTTCAGTACCACCAGTCCACAAGAAACTTTTACATATAAATTCTATGATCTACACAACTTTCTTAGGGAGCACAAAGATTTGAGCCCTGAAGGATTGTACATAGAATAAGACAGATTTGATGAGTTGTTCTCTACCATCATATGACAGGAACTTGGTAGTCCAAGATTCCTTGTAGAATCTTATCGAGCAGAGGTTTACATTGTAAACATGAGACTCTTTTAGAGCTAAGGGGAACCCCTAGATATTTGAAGGGAAGTTCTCCTTTAGTGAACCCGAGCATCAACAAAATTTTTAGTTGCACATCACTGTTCATGCCTCCAAAGTAGATTGAGATTTTGGAAGGGTTAGCTATGAGTCCAGAAACAATTGAGAAGTGTTGAAAGTGCTCAATCAAGTATCTTACTGATGCAACATCACCTCTACAGAAAAGAAGTAAATCATATGCAAACCCAAATTGGATAATATTCAGCTTGGCACACTGGGTGGTAGTTGAAATCAAGATTTTGCCCCAATTATTTCAATACTCTGCTCAAGTATTCCATCATTAACACAAATAGGAAGGGGGATATCGGGTACCTATACCTCAAACCCTTTTTGGCATCAAAAGGTTTAGAAAGCTTTCCGTTTATAATGATTGAGAAAGATACTGTCCTAAGGCATTCCATTATCCAAGCCATATATACACTAGGGAAGTTCAGACCAATCAACACTTTCTCAATAAATGTCCACTCCACAAAATCATATATTTTTTGCATGTCAATCTTAAGCATACATCTTGGAGAAATACCCGTCCTCCCATAGACCCTTGCCTGTTCATGGCTCGATAAGATGTTATCAGCTATAACCCTCCCAGGAACAAAAGCATCCTGGCTACTATCAACTAGGTAATACATGACATTCTACAGCCTCTTTGTAATAACCTTGAAAACTAGTTTGTATAGTATAGTGCAACAAGACATGGGCCTAACCTCCTTAATAGTATAGGGGGATTTTACCTTAGGAATCAATGTAACACTGGTGCAGTTGATAGCCTTTACATCCATGTGGTTTGAAAGAACAGGATCACAACATCTGAAACATTCTCACCAATAATAGGCCATGCTTTGTTGAAGAAGAAGGAATTAAAACCATCACATCCTGGGTACTTTAGATCATATATATCTCTCAAAACTAAGTAGAATTCTTCTCTTGGACTGAAGCTATAAGGGACAACTGTTGTTCTCTATTCAGAATGGGGCCAATGGCTAGCACACTAGGTGTAATTAGAGATAGTTGTGTAGCACAAGTGCCTAGCAGTCCCTTGTAAAATACAATGACCTCTTTTTCAATTTCCTTGTAAGTGTGTACCACATCTCCACTAGTAGTTTTCAGCCTATTAATGTGATTCTGGGCAATCCTATTCTTGAGACAAGCATGGAAAAAGCTGAGTTGGTGTCTCTTAGTCTCAGCCATTGTACTTTAGATTGTTGCCTCAAGATACTTTCCTATACTAGGATCCATTTCTCTAAGTTGAGTTTAAGCTCTTTCTCTGTATCATACAAATTTGGATAATTTTAGCAGGTTCTTAGCTTCTCTTGAATATCATATAGATCTTGCATGATATTTTGTCCTCTGCTTGACTATACAGAACCCATGTTTGTTTAAAGCTTATGAATATAAGATTGAGTTGAGTAAGTTCTTGAATCCAGGCATCAGAGAATAGATTTTCGATTATGATAGACATATTCTAGTTGCCTTACTTAGTTATTTTTGCAGAAAATATACATGCGTTCTAGTCAAGTTTGATTATATTGACATATATTCTTAGGTTGGCTTGAATAGGAGAGCGGAGCGCCGAAAGAACTTTGCGAGCATAATAAACCATGCTAATCAACAAATTAGATATGTTAAATGATTACATAAACCAAAAAAAAATCAATAGACGAGACGTGACTACCATAACCCTGGAATATCCCCATCTCATTGAATTCTTTCTAAGTGTTTGTTTGCTCTACTTGCGATCTTATTTTCTTGCTTGCTTATTAGTTCGTAGTAATTTGTTACAAAATTCACAATCATCTTCTTCACACTCACTTGAGCATAAAATTTATAAATAGCTTGGACTGGACAATAGTAGATCAGAAATTGTCGTGAGAACGATAATTTCTTATCACTGTATTACTTGTCGACCACATATACTTGTGTGTGCGTTTGGACACAATAAATTATTTCATACATATTCACTAGCAAGACACAAGTTAATGTAGTGATTATGAGTCACAAACTATTATGTATTGAATATGTTTCTTTTCGTATGATTTAGATTCTTTTTGAATATTTAATCTTCTATCCACTTTATTCTTGAACCCTAGTTTGATTAATATCTGTTCACTCGTGTGATTTATATTTTTTTTATATTTTCTTAGTTTCTTTTATAATTCTGTAGAATAGTTGATGGATCTATACTTTATCCATCTTTAATATTTCCTTTATTCATCACTTTTTAAACTGTAAAAATGTCTATAGAGTTTTGCTAAGTCCTATAAAACTATGTGTATTATTGCATTCTAATTTTACTAGTGATTTTTACATGACACTTAAAATAAATACCTAAAATTAACCAAACCATAACGATACCAAAGAGATACCAACATGATTGAAACGGTTTTGAAAAATCTAATTACGGTTATACATAATAGAATAACTGAAAATTGGTATGATACAAAGTTTATAAAATAACCGACCGAACCGAACCATTGACACCCCTAGTTTTTAATAAGTATCTAGATTTTTCTTATAAATTGTATACGTTCCACCTTAAAATGCTCACACCCTATTATTAGTTCCTTCAATTAAAGGATTCAATTACATTCTTTACTTTTTGTTTTTCTATCCTCTTTTCTCTCCTTACTTTTTATATCAAAATCCCTTAATCTACGCCCATAATCTCCACATTCTCTCTTCTCACTGAATTTGATCTTCGGATTTTCAGATTTTTTGATTTGTTTGGATTGGTTATTCTTGCAAATGATTGAAAATATCCTTTGGAGTTGATATCTCAATTTCGATGGAGATTAGTAAAGTATAGAGTTGATTTTAGGTAAAATTTCATATTGAAACTATCACGACCCAAAACTTAACCTGTCTTGATGGTGCCTATCATGATACTAGGCAACCGACAACTCATACATACCAACACTTTCAAATTCAAACATACTAAAACATTTTTAAATAAGTGAAAATATCATAAAAAGATAAAAATGTCACAACTCGATACAGAAATTTTCCAAAAACTTGGGTGTCGCTGAGTACAATGAGCATCTATAATATAACATAGTTTGAAACACTGTCTAAAAGGGAAGAACATTACAAATAGAACTAAATGATAAAGTGGGAGAGTTAAGGACTGCGGACTCCAAAGAAGCTACCTCGAGGATCTTCGAATTGAATAATAGCTCAAAAGCCAGCAACCACCGTACCCAGAAGTACCTGGATATGCACACAAAGTGCAGGCTGTAGCGTGAGTACAACCAACTTAGTAAGTAACAAGTCTAAATTTTGGGCTGAAAGAAGTGACGAGCTTCACAAGTACATTCCAATTGCATAAATAGAGTACAAAAATATAGGCATGCTTTCAAGTTCAAGAGTTTAAAGTTCAACAGGTAAGATATACCAAGTACGCCTGAAATAAGAAATGATACATATCGATAGCTACATGTCAGTTATGTATGCCAACTGAAGTACAAAATAATTATGAAATCATATGCATACTCTCAGAGTATCAATCACTCAGTCTTCCAATTCACTCCATCCTCACAACCACTCATTTCTCACAGTCACTCCATCCTCACGGTAATTGAATCCTCCCAATCGCTCGACACTCGCACTCGCACTCACTAGGCACCTGTCCTCACTGTGGATGTGCATACTCTAAAGGGGAAGATCCTGCCCAAGCACTATAATAAGCCAATCATGGCATCAATCAATAAAACATGTTGCGTCGTGCAGCCTGATCCCATAAATATCCTTACAATCAACCCTTGGCCTTACTCAGTCATCAATATCTCCAGTCTCTCGGGCTCACAAGTATCATGATAATCAACCGAAACAATGATAATATGATGTATATATAAATGGCAACAAAGACTGAAATATGATTTGCAAATGATAGCTATGACTGAGTAGAAACTGCAAACTAAGCAAATAACTCAACATGTAACACGACCACTGTGGGTCCTAACAGTACTAGAATGTAGCCTAAGCATGACTTCTAACATGACTCGCATCTCAATTTGTCTAACACATGGAGGATATACAAATAACAAGAAGATTATTCAACTATACACTTCCACGGAATCGACCAAATCACAATTCTTACGGTGCACGCCCACACGCATGTCACCTAGCATGTGCGTCATCTCAACATGAATCATATAACACGTAATTCGGGGTTTCATATCCTTAGAACCAAGTTTAGAAGTGCTACTTACCTCAAGCCATGCAAATATCTACTCCAACAAGCCCTTGCCTCACGATTCGGCCTCCAAATGCCTCGAATCTAGTCACAAACAAATTCGATACAATCATCTCAAGTAATAGGAATCAATTCCATATGAATATGCTAAATTCTATATCAAAAGACAAAAAGTCAACTCAATAGTCAACCCCAGGGCCTACGTATAGAAATCCGATAAAAGTTACAAAATCCGGAAGCCCATTTAACCACGAGTCCAACCATACCAAATTTACCAAATTCCGACACCAAATCGTCACTAAGATCCCCAAGTTTAACTCTTCAAATCCCTAGCCTCAAACTCCCAAAACTCCACCTAAAAAATTCACAAACCAGGTGGGAAATTCATTAGGGAAACAATAATTTTGATTAAAAATGATCACAAGTGAATTTCCCTCACGAAACCCTCGAGTTTAAGACACTGCCAGAGGTTCGGCTTCTCCGGTCAATTTATCCACTTCTGCGGTTAAAAATCTGCACCTGCATAATCACACTCAACCCCCAACCTTCCGCCTCTGTGGCCAAAGGCTCTCACTTGCGGCTCCGCCTCCGTGTCTGCTCTCCCAGAGCCAATTTCAAATTTTCGCACCTGCGACCACCATTCTGCTTCTGCGGACTCGCATATGCGCTCCTCCCTACGCACCTGCGATATTCCCTTAGCAAGACCAACCTTGATTCTGTGCCACTCAAGCCGCACCTGTGACTAATCCACTCGCAGGTGCGATCACACCTGAAGATCCACAATTTCAGCAATGCTTCAAGTCTCATTTTTTGATCCGTTAACCATCCGAAACCAACCCGAGGTCCCCGGGACCTCAACAAAACATACCAAAAATTCCTAAAACATGACACAAACTTAGTCGAGATCTCAATCACATCAAACAATATCAAAAATACGAACCGTACCTCAATTCAAGCCTAACAAAAGCTAAGAAATTCCAACTTCTACAATCGATGCCGAAACCTATCAAATCAAGTCCGATTGACCTCAAATTTTGCACATAAGTCATAAATGAAACAACAGACCTACTGTAACTCTTGGAACCAAAATTCAAGCCCCGTAACCACAAAGCCAACTCTCGGTCAAATTTCTCAATTTCTCAATTTCCAAAATTTCTTGTTTTCCAACTTTTACCATTTCAAGGGTAAACTACGAACCTCCAAATCACTATCCGGACACACTCCTACGTCAAAAATAACCCAATGGATCTATTAGAACCATCAAAACCCTATTCTAGATCCATTTATACATAAGTCAACATCTGGTCGACCTTTTTCAACTTAAGCTTCCAACCTTGAGACTAAGTGTCTCAACTCATTCCGAAACATCCCCGGAACTGAACCAGCTACCCCAGAAAGTCACATAACAAACATTTAGCATAGAATAAGCAGTAAATAGGGGAACAGGGCTACAACACTCAAAACGACCGGCTGGGTCGTTACATCCTCCCCCTATTAAACAAACATTCATCCTCGAACGGGTCTACAAACATACCCGGAGTGTCAAATAGGCGTGGATATCTGCTTCGTATCTCCCGCCCAGTCTCCTAAGTAGCCTCCTCAAGTGGCTGACCTCTCCACTGCACCTTCACTAAGGCTATGTTTTTTAACCTGTCGACCAAAAATGGCCACTAGCTCCCGACTCCACATCATAAGTCAAATCACCATCCAACTGAATTGTGCTGAAGTCCAAAAGATGAGATGAATCACCGACATACTTCCAGAGGATAGAAACATGAAACACTAGATGAACACTCAACAAACTAGGCGGCAAGGCAAGCTTGTAAGCCACCTCTGCAATCCCCCGAAGCACCTCAAAGGGAGCAATGTACCGAGGCCTAAACTTTCCCTTCTTCTCGAACCTTATAACACCCTTCATGGGTGAAACCTTGAGTGGTACCTTCTCCCCCATCATGTAAGCAATATCGCGAACCTTCCGATTGGCATAGCTCTTCTATCTAGACTGCGCCGTGCGAAGTCGATCCTGAATCAATTTAACCTTTTCCAAAGCATCCTAAACCAAGTCAGTACCAAACAGAGTAGCCTCACCCGGTTCAAACTATCCTAACGGAGACCGACACCGTCTTCTATACAAAGCCTCATATGGAGCCATCTGAATGCTCGATTGGTAGGTGTTGTTTATGTAAATTATGCGAGCCGGAGAAATTGATCCCAAGAACCCATGAAATCTATGACACAAGCGCGTGGCATATCCTCAAATATCTGAACAGTGCTCTCGGGCTGTCCGTCCGTCTGAGGGTGATAAGATGTACTCAACTCAACCTGGGTGCCTAACACTCGCTGCACTGCTCTCCAAAAATATGATGTAAACTGCATGCCCTGATCTAAAATGATGGACACCGGAACATCGTGAAGGCAAACAATTTCACGGATGTAGATCTCAGCTAAGCGCTCCGAAGAATAAGTAGTCCCAATTGGAATGAAATGCACGTACTTGGTCAACCGATTCACATTTACCCAAATAGATTCAAACTTCCTCGAAGTTCGTAGGATCCCAAATACAAAATCCATGGTGATACGCTCCCATTTCCACTCCAGAATATCAAGAGTTTGAAGCAATCTGCACCAAACACAACAACCTTCAACAATCACACAAAGTCCAAACTTGTCCTGGATTCGATCTGAATCACACTTGGTGTCCCCGGGACCCCGTCCGAACATACCAACAAGTTTAAAAACACATAATGTACATACTTGAGGACAAAAATCACATCAAACAACATCGATTCTATGAATCGTAATCCAATTCAAGCCTATGAAAACTATGAACTTTTGAATTCCGAAACTAATGCTGATTCATACCAAAAAAAGTCCGATTGACTTCAAATTTTAACACAAGTCATAAATAACATGAAAGACCTATTCCAACTTTCAGAATCGGAATCTGACCTCGATATCAATAAAGTTCGCCCCCCGGTCAAACCTTCTAACCTTTCAAACCTTCAACTTTATAACTTTCACCAATTCAAGCCAAAATGACCTACAGACCTCCAAATCTACATACGGACATGATCCTAAGTCTAAAATCATCATACGAAGTATTGGAACCGTCAAAACTCCATTCCGCTGTTGTCTACACCAAAGTCAAACTACGGTATTTTCTTTCAACTTAAAGCTCTAACTTAGGGACTATATGTCCCATTTCACTCCGAAACTCACCTGAAGCCAAAATCAAACATCCCGAAAAGTCACGTAACCATAATACAACATAGAGGAGGCAATAAATAAGGGATCGAGGCTAAAATACTCAAAACGACCGGCCGGGTCGTTATTGTCCGCCAAAACTATTTCAATATGTTTCAGAGGAGATATTTGAACAACTATGTTACTTATTGGTGTATCACCAATGTCACGACCCAATTCTATTTTAGGTCGTGATGGCACCAAACACCATTGCTAGGTAAGGCAACAGTGAATAATCTAGTGATTTCCCATTTTAATAAGTCTTTCGAAGTAAATAAGTTTCCTTAGTTTAATAGATTTAGGAAGAAATAGATTTAAATTTATAAAAAGAAAGAAACTAAATGTATTTATGACCATAGGTATAAAATCAAAATCACAAGTCTACTAATGTGTGCCAAGATCTGGTGTCACAAGTGTAAGGGATACTAGTAGAATATACAAAAGATCCCTACTCTACTGTCTAAAATAGAATAGGCAGAAAATAAATCAAAAGAGAGACTCCGTCTCCTGCTGAACGACTCGAAAGGATAGCTCACTGTGTAGCCTTGAACCAAAAACCAGGCGTGCGCGCCAGACTGATAACTAGATGCACCTGCCTCAGATCCTGCACATCAAGTGCAGAAGTATAGCGTGAGTACATAAACAACATGTACCCAGTAAGTATCTAGTCTAACCTCGAATAAGTAGTGACGAGGGTTGACTTCGACACTTACTACGGGCCAAAAATATAATAATATGAAGTTCTAATTAAACATGATATATAAAATGATAATAGAAATCAGAGAAGAAATATAAGCAAAAAAATCCTTTCATTTCAAGTAAGAACCAAGTCATTTCTCTCATCTAATCCTTTCGCCTTTCAAGTCCATGAAATAATATTAAACACAAAAGGGTTTCCAATATCTTTACACACGAATTATGCCGAGGATGTACGACCCGATCCAAATATACATATAAATATACTGTGCAATGCCGAGGGTCGAACGACCCGAACCATAGATACATCAATTAACCTACCGAGGCGAATGACCCACTCCCATGAGAGTAGTGGAAATTTACCCGCTCGCAAAATATACTTGCGAAGCGGTTGAACATAGATTCTTCTCAAGTTATCATAATAACCCTCAATCCTTTTCAAAACAAGTAATTCATCTACAAACTTTACAATTATTGAAACCCTCAACCTCAGCTTTATTCTAGGCAATTTAGTAAGCATAAATAAACAACGGTATCAACAAAGCATGGTGTGAGCCTATGTCTACCCGGATATAAGCATGAATAGTAGCTACGCATGGACTGTTGTCACCTCGTGCAAACGTAGCCTCCACAAATAGAAGTACATAATGATTAAGTTCACCTATGGGGATTAATTCCCTCTTACAAAGTTAGAAAAAGACTTACCTTGTCTCAAAGCCTAATTTCCGATCCAAGATTGTGATCAAAGCCTCAATTTGGTGCCAAACGACTCGAAGCTGGTTAAATTTTATATAAGATAAACAATTTATGCTCAAAAGTTCATGTCCTAACTATTAAAGTGATTACCCAACCCCTATTGAGAGTTCCCAAAATTTGCCTCCGGGCCCACGTACCCAGATTCCGAAAATGTTTGAAGAAAATTGTTACCCATAACCTCATGAAGTCAAATGTATGTTTTTCATCAAATTCCATAACCATTTTTGTCGTCAAATACCATTTTTACCCAAAAACTAGATTTTCATCTAAACCCTTGATTTTATCAATTTTTACATGTTCATCTACCCATAATCTATGTATTTAACTCATGTTGTATAGAAATTACTTACCTGAAAGTGCTAGATGAAACCCTCTTCCAAAAGCTCAAAAAATTGCCCAACAAATGAAAGAAAATGAGCTAAATGGTCTAAGTCCCACATTTAATAAGCTGTGCAACGATCTCTGATGTCGCATTTGCGACAGCTGGTTCGCAAATACGAAGGTCGCAAATGCGAACCTGGGCTCCCACGCCTAAGGTCGCAAATGCGATAGAGCGGTCGAAATGAGGACTTTGGTGAGGTCAAAAATGCGATCAGAATGTGGCAAATGTGAACACTTACCAGCTCAGGCTTCTTCGCAATTGCGAAGCCTTCCTCGCAAATGCGAACCAATACTTGCATTTTCGAGACCTGCAATAGCTGCCATGAAACACCAGAAAACTAAAGTGTTTCTCATCCTCCCTAACGCCCGAAACTTATCCGAGCCCTCGGGGATCCACACCAATCACCCACACAAGTCTAATAATATCATACAAACTCGCTCGAGCGATCAAAACACTGAAATAACATCAAAAACCATAAATGGGACGCCAAAATGCATGGATTGACTCATGAACTCAAAAACTTTTAAAAAGATTTTCGCACGTCCGATTCCTATCAAATCAACTCGGAATGGCGCCAAATTTTGCGGGCAAGTCATAAATGACATTCCGGAGCTATTCACGGTCTCGAAATTCCATTCAAACCTTGATATCACCAAAATCTACTCTAAACCAAATTTAAAAAACTTCAAGATCCTTCAAGGATCCAACTTTCAATATTAGGCGCCGAAAATGCTCCCGGGTCATCAAAAACCTGATCCGAGCATACACCACAGTACGAAATCAACATACATACCTATTAGAACTGTCAAATCTTGATTCCGAGGTCGTATACTCAAAATGTTGACCGAAGTCAAACTTAGATTTTTAGGCCAATTTAAGGAACCAAGTTTTATGATTTCAACCCGAACCCTTCAAAATCTCGAACTAAGAATCCATGCAAGTCATAAAACAGTAAAAGCATATACAAAAAGCCTTATTTAGAGGAACCAGGTTCTAAAAAGCAAAACGACCGGTCGGGTCGTTACAACCAACATATTTTTTGCTATGTTTTCTCGAAGATTCATGCAAACGTGTCCTTTCTGTGGCAACCATTGAGTTACATATTTACTTTTAAATCATATGTTAAATCGTGTTTTAAGACTATTTCTATATTTGGCTTGCAAGCCATGTTTAGGGCCTTGTGCCGACTTGTTTAGACCCCTTAGGGGCTTTTACTGCTATTTCCTCACTGTGTTGACTTATGATTTACACTCGGTCATATTATATTTAACTGATTTCGAAACTCAACCTTATTTACATTATTTCGAGATATAAAATGATATTTTTGGGTCGAGTATCCCGTTTTACTGATAGCCCGAGGGCCTTTTTGAGAGTTTCTTACTAAGTGAGTCTGAGGGCCTCATTGTGAGGATATTAGATGCCATGAGGTGGTTTGATATTAGCACTTAGGATGAAAGAGCCCCTCCGGAGTCAATACACACCCCCAGTTAGTGCAGGTACCTACTGAGTGCGAGTGCCGAGTGACGAGTGATTGGGAGGTATGAGTGACTGTGAGGTTTCCCGATGGGCTGATTATGAGTGACTGTGAGGTTGCCCGAGGGGCTGAATATGAGTGACTATGAGGTATGCTAGAGGGGCTAATTCTGAGTGATGTTACGCCCGATGGGCAATTTCTTATTCATGCTTTTGCCCGAGTGGTGTCACGACCCAAACCGATGGGCCGCGACGGGTGCCTGAGTCCTACCTGTCAAACACCCCTAAACATGTGTCTAAAATATGAACTTGAATAATATCTGCTGAATTACGAGAACATTATACATGAAGGAAATCTGCACTAAAAGGCATACATACATATACGTACAACATACGTAGGACGAGCCAACAAGGCTACTATAAACAACTATACATCTCAAAACTGGAAGCCGACAAGGCCACATACTATCCAACTAGACATACTGTCTACAGACCTCTAATAGAAACATAACTGTATAAAGATGTGCCTGAGACACATCATACCCATATATGTCTATATACAAACTTATCGTACCAAAATCAAAAGTAACTCCGGATCAAGAGGAGCACTCCAACTCTCGCTGATCAGGGATCCTAAGAAGAGGGACCGCCAGTTCGCTACCTGCACTTGCGGGCATGAAACGCAGCGTCCCCAGGGAAAAGGGACGTCAATATGGATAATGTACTGAGTATGTAAGGCGCATAAATAAATACATAAGTGACATGTAAGAGATATAGAGTAATTGACTCAACTTGTATGTCTGGATAACTCTGTAATAATAAATCACTT